>JAGFPH010000001.1:0-38755 GCA_018207615.1 Philaenus spumarius
CGCTGGCGTCGCCTACCAACTTGCCGTTAAGGGGAGCGTGGCCTTAATATCAGCGGCTTTGTCCTGACTGACTGACATATTTATAGTCCAAGAGCCAGCCACATGCCAATTTAATTGGAAAAGTATAAATTTGTTTCATAACTTATTTTGTAGTATCATACACGGCAAAATAACATATCGTGGTCTGGCAGCCTGCATCCGTCAGAGTGGGGTGTGGCGCACGCTCTAAAACACCCAAAAATTGCAAAAAATAATCGGAAGGATATATATACTTGATTTTGGACTCATTTATTAGTTGTACCCTTCCTAAACACGAATTATGTGGTCTGGCAATCGAAAGCTGTCGGAAACTTGTCGCCAGACCGCTTTTTATATATATAGCGAAAAATTGGCCCGAAAATTTAAAAAAGTAATTAGAAAGATATATACTTGATTTTGGTCTTATTTTTCAATGTTACCCTTTCTAAACACGAATTATGTGGTCTGGCAGTCGGAAACTGGTTGCCAGTCTGGTTGTTATATAGCGATAAATTGGCCCGAAAATTTAAAAAAGTACCGTAATTGGAAAGATTTATACAGTACTTGATTTTGTTTCAATACCGCTACCCAATAATAGAATTGTGTATTGAATTCAGTAATTATTACTGAAGTAGTGGAAACTAAAATTTAAAATATATATTTTTTTACATAGGAATACTTTTCCTAAAAAAAAGAAAATGAAGAATATTACCTTATTTTTTGAAAATTTTTAAGAGTGATCCATGATTTTTTTTACTTTCTCACTATACTATAGTATAGAGAAAGTATAGTGATCGCAAAAAAAACGATGTTGAGATTTTTGTGGAAATATCTGTTTTGGGACCCCCTGAGTCCAAAAAAGTGGTTTTTACAAAATGTCTGTCTATATATGTCTGTATGTATACAAAGCTAGAGAGAAAACTATTCAAACGATTTCAACCAAACTTGCACCAGACAATCATGTCAAGTAGGCCTGTATAGATGCACGAAAAAGGGTTTTGAAAATTTTTGAAAAACAACCCCCTTTTTGGCCAAAAAAAACCCCAAAAAATCAGTTTTTTTTTAATAATAAAACGGCTCTAACGATTTTGATAAAATTTGGCTTTTTTGTAGACTTTAATGTGCCCTACCATATGCAAGAAACCGCATTTTTCTAAAAATTCTCGTTTAGCTAATAATAATAATAATAATAACTGATTTTTGGGGATTTCTCGGCCATAAGGGGGTTTTTTCAAAATTTTTCAAAACTTTTTTCCGTGCATCTATAAAAACATAATTGACGTGATTGGTGCAAATTTGTTCGAAATCGATCGAATAGTTTTCTCTCTAGATAATAATATTTATTAGGTAATCTAAAACTTTAATAAAAAATCACCTCTCCTACCCCACCCTACAAGTCACAGTGAATCTGTTCGATAATTTAAATATGTTTGTGAGAAAGTATGTGCCAGTTCCTGGTACCGTTTATTTTTATACATGTTTGTAGTGTTTTGTTATAAATTATTTTTTAACATTTTAGTTAATTTCTTACTTTTTAAAAAAAAAAACATGTTTTTTTATATATTTTAGTCAAAGAAATTTTGTTAAAAAGTATAACTATATTTATTTGTAAATGTATTTAATAAATCTGATTTTAATTATATTTATGCAAATTACATATTTTAATGTAACTTATTTTAAAATTAAAATGCATTTTAGTATTAAACATTAAAGCATGGGACGCATATTTACAAAATTTTTTAATTAATTTATTTATGACATGACAGAAGGAATCAGATGTGTCATATTAAAGCTGGATTTACACATGTAGTACTGTGCGCATACCGTGCGCGTACTGTACCGCTACCGTGTCGTGACTGTTTCAAATAAAAAATGGTCTAACCCATTTGAATTATATAGACAGACTGTTTTCAATTTACACATGTAGGACTGTGCGCGTACCGTGCTCAGACTGTACTCCCTTCGACTGCTTCCAAAACGATTCTTCAAGGTCATGACAGATGACAGTCCGACACGGTCGGCGCACAGTACCCCACAGTCTAGACCGGTCTAGAGCGGTCTAGACCGACCGAGACTGCTGTAAACTGCCATAGACTGCCGTAGACCGTTCTAAGCAGATTAGAGATGGGGGTGGGGATATCCAAATACCGGCTACAAATCAACATTTCATTTAATGTTTGTCCTTTCGTTGGTGAACATTACTTAATTTTAAAATTACGATTAATTTTTAAAATTTGATCAATTTGAATGATTAGTTAAATTTTATTGGTTTAGTTTACTTTATTACTTTATTACTTTATTATTTATTACTTTAATTACTTTATACATTTAATTTTGTGTGTTATTTGTTTGTTTATTATTCTATTTATTTTAATTTTTAATAATTTGTGATAAATTTTAAAATGAATGAAGAGAAATTTATTTTACTTGTTAGTGAACATCGCGCTCTCTACGATTTAAGTCATAGAGACTATGACAATAACCTTATAAAAGACAATTTATGGGCACAGATCGGCAGTGAATTGGGTACTTCACTTAATGACTGCAAAAATAAATGGAACTTGCTAAGAGCCTATTATAGACGTGCTATAAACAGACGGAAAACAAAAACGGGACAAGCAGCCAAAAAAATATAAAAAAAATTTGTATTTAATTTTAATAAATCAGCAAACCTCAATGTTAAGCCTAGTCTCTCTTCTGGTGAAATGCATCGCCGCCATTTGGTGTTTTGTTTTGTAAGCTCAGGTCTTAATAATTCCATTAAAAATTCAAACTTATGGGAACTCATTCGAAAATAGTTTATGAACTTAATTGAATCTTCTTTCAATTTATTAAATATTGCATGGAACTCTCCCTCCTCTTCTCTAGCTCTATATAAATTATGCACCCAAAAGGTTTTTTTTTCTTTTTTTTTTCTTTTTTTTTCTTCCTTTCTTCTTCTTGTAAGAGCTCATATAAGCAGCAGGCAACAATTACGTTCTCTTCGTCTTGATCCATGATAGACACTAGTTTCTCGTCAACGAACGAAAAAGTACTACGGTCGACAACAGTTCGGTATGAGCACAGTACCATATGTGTAAATCGAAACGGTCGAAGACGGTCGAAGACAGTCGCGACACAGTAGCGGTACAGTACGCGCACAGTACTACATGTGTAAATCCAGCTTAAATATTGCAAAGTACATTGTCATTCCTATAATAACAAAACATAATATAAAGTAAAAGTTGTAAATATAACTTTAAAAGGTTCACATAATTGTTTATGTATTACAGCTGATGGTCGAAAACAGCTAGTATATTTTAAGAAATAGAACTTTGTGCATGTGATATACTATTCAGTACGATATTGTAACCAAATCTGAAACTAACAGTTGTAATTATAACCTTAAAATGTTCACATAGTAATTGATGTGTTACAGCTGCTGGATGAAAACAGCTTTAACCGTTTTTGTTATTTAACGAATTCAACTTTGCTTACCTTGTGCATGCGCTATTCTATTCGATAACTGTGGTCAGTATCAAAATGAGTTAGGCTCCTTTCACATTCACACTACCATTTGGTTTATGTTCGGTCACCGTGCATTCCAGCGGAAAAATTTATTAATTTTAAATAAAGTTACATAAAGAAATGATGATTATAGTGAGAATGAGTAAAAATAAATCAAAATAACTTCATCTATTCATGTTGAAAGCTGATCAGCTGATTATCATTCATTGATTAGCTGATCATTGGTGGTCTCTTGCAAAAATATAGCTATATTAATGTATAACATTAAGAGTTCCATTACTACACTATTAGTTGTTTGTGATAATTTGTTGGGATTGCTTGGCTAGTTACTTTTGTCTTCCTCTAGCTTAAAAGCCAATTTTCTTTTCACTTTCTTTGTTTTACGGCATTAATTTTTTGTGCTACTCTTTAATAATAACTTCAATAATGTCACTTAGTGAACAGGAGAGGACACTTCTAATGATAAAGGGCTTTGGTGTTAGAACTACAGTAAAGATAATGTTATAGTCAAATTCAACTCAGAGTGAGGCGGAACTCAGAGTAATTAAATAGCATAGCTTTTAATGTAACTAAGAACTATTTAATTACTCAACATTTACCGATTTACTTCAAATTTGGTATCAAAATAAACAGACGATCGTGATACACAACGTTATGTGATTTATTTTTATATTTTCTTGTTATAAAAAAAGTTTGCATAACGCTACTATAAAAAACTAAAATTCAGGTAGGAGTGGAGCGGAAACCAGTCGACCGTGCTGACCCTCGGTAGGCTTGAACTTCCGCCTCACTCTGAGGTGAATTTCACTATAACCGAACTATAGGGGGAGAAGCCGTTTCGGATAAGATTTTTTTTGGTTAAGCCATGAACATTATAACACTACACCTTTCAAAATTTTGAAGGTCAAACAAATACAAAAATCTTTTTTAGGCTAACTTATGTTCTTTATTTAAGTAGAATTACATTTTTAGGATTATGGTGGATCAATAAACAGTAGCTATAGTAACTTAATAAAAACAAACTACACGAGGTTTGGAAGTCAACTTGGCGCCTGGAGAGGAAGAAAGAAAGGCGAGTGTGCATGCGTTGTTAGAAACATAGTGACTATGTTTACAAAAAATAGTTTCCCAGGCACATACTTGCGATATATAACAGGCATATCATGTGTTGACAACTCAGGTGTAATAAATTGTTCCTAAGGAGGCGTGGGAGAGTTAGAAGTGTTGCTATAGTTTACATTCTCAACCTACTTTTTGTGTAAAATGTTAAAAATACAGTTTCAGTTACTCAGTGCGCATAATAAACATGTTTAAACAAATACGTAGTTTGTTTATTTTGCGGTTTGATTCTGAGGAGGGAGAAAATAGCCGTCCTGACATCAAAGGAAAGGGGACTTCTAACATTTTTCGAGTTCTGAGAAAACTGACAACAAGGTTTGACATCTGCATCTTTTTTTAAAGCTGCTACTTAATTTCTAATAGATGTTTAAGTTGTAGAAAAAGGTTCTAATTTTGATTAAAAAACAAAAATTAAATATTGTTCTAGCAATAGGGCAATTATTTTTGAATTTCCGGAGGTATTTCGGATAACCCGGGTTTCAGTTGACCCGAGTTCGGTTAACTGGGGTTTTACTGTTAGTCGTATAATCAAGTTTGTGAATTTCTTCAATGCAACATTTAATAATCATAACCCTATTTCAAAAAGTACAATGTCAAAAACCATACAATGGTTTCAATAAACATTACCGGTAACCATTTATAAATACCTTAGTTGTGCGTTTACTGCTCGCCGTTCTTTCTTTGGTCACCGTTTAAATGATGACGTGCTTTTCACCTATATTGTTCAGGCATTGTCGAATCACAATTCTTTAGGATAAATGGCATATACACAATGCTCGTCAATTACTACATCACTTAACACATTTAAAAAAACATATGTATACACAACACAAATAATTCGGTACAGTTCATTAGGTATGGGAATTGTTTAGGAAAGCCACACACGTGCACATCGGTCTGTCCTTGCGTCATTACTAATCGTGGTTATCTTTGTCAGTGAGGAGAGGGTTGTGGAAGGGGTAAGTTCAGATTTAATAATAATTTCAAAAATTGTATTAGACTGGAAGTGTGTTTTTTTCATTTAACAGCGACGTTGGGTCTGCTATATTGGCATTGTTTTTATGAAAGTTTTCGAGGCCGTTCATTTTTGGTCCTTTGGAAGTTTTACATAATATTTCCATGTTTTTCTGAATATTTGTGTAAGTGTGCCCTGTTTCAAATATGTAAACATCGTATTTGGAATTGGTTGTGTTAGATTTCTAGTTATTGAGGCGTTTCCATACCTTTGTTTCACCCTATATATTAATTCATGAAATGAGTAATAAATTAATAACAATTTGATTGCACAGTTACCATTTTTATAATTAATTATTATTTGTATTAAGTATCAAAATTTGAATTATTTTTTAAATGTTTAAAATGAACTGAAATATATTACAATTACTTGTGAAATTCATCCATCAAATAAACAAATAAATTTACTAAACAATTGAGTTAAAATACAATTAATAATGTGTAGAACAGAGATTGTAAATAAAGAGGATTGTAACGATGGTTGTGTAGGACAAAAGTTATCTCATAAAAATAAATACACCTTGGTTTAGTTATAAATAAAATTATTTAATAAGTTAGTGAATAAATAAGTTCATAGGTATATACAATAGATGTGGATGTATTTGACTGTATATTTTAGTAATGCTCTTCATCAACAGCAATGTAGACAGGATCAAAGCAGGCATACCCACAGTTTGTAGGACAACACTTAAGGTGCGCTGGACAGCCAAAGTCAGAGGTACACAGGTTTCCACATAAAGAAGGAGGTTGATTAGATTCCCCTTGCTGTTGGTGGTAAAGGCTGTGTTGGCTGATTTTTGGTATTAGACGTTTTACATACGGGCACAAGCCTTGCTTCGGGCCTGCAATGAAAAAATATGTAATCGTTAATAAAACTGGCATAGTTTAAATGTACTTAGTCTTTCAAAATGAATATCGAGGTTTTAAGGTTTTGTAATACTTATTACATTAATTTAACTTAAATAATACATGAAATGAAAGAGCAACAGTTTTCTTATAAGTGTTCAATGTGAGCACTATTTGTCACAAGACACGTCTCATTGAGTCGATAGCCGAGTCAGTGTGCCTGGAGTAATTCTTGCAATAACTGCTTCAACCCTGTTTCTTAAGTTGGATAGGTCACCTGTACTGGTATTGGAGGCACATACACATGATTCTTTATGTACCTCCAAAAATATAAAAATTGCATGGCTTCAGATCGGGTGAATATGGAAGCTCTGTGAAATAAGCTCTGTCATCCGGTTCCTTGCGGCCAATCCAGCGGTCGGCTTCAATGTTGTTAACCAATTGCTTACTTAGTTATACTAGTGAGGCAGCGCACCATGTTGCTGCCAAATAAAGTTCTGTGGTTTAGCTTCTTCCAATTGAGGAGAGAGCCATAGTTGTAGTGTATCGAGATAAGAAACACCAGATAAGAAACACTTCATGTTGCTTCAGCAAAAAATAAAGGCACAAAACTTTCCACCAGGATATGGCTCAAAACACATTCAATTTATTGAAGTCTAGTTGAAACTATACCATCTCGTGAGGATTTGCTGATCTCCAGATGCACACTTTATGAGTGTTCACCTGTCCACTTATGTTATATATTGTGTTGATTCATCACTGTCCAGATAGCACAAACATATATAGAAAATATCCATTAGATATCCTTACCAAATATCTAAGATACATAAATCTTAGACTATTATATATGATATACATCTAGTAGACATTCAAATGTCACTTAAATTTACATCTAATAGATGTTTACATTAGATATACATACATCATTTACAAGATATTTGTAGATATATCTATAAAAGATGTCTAGTAGATAATATAATGGATGTAACATCAATGTTCATGTGATGATTTTTGTATGTTTATTAGATATCTTCGAGTCTATGGAATGTAATTATTAAATTGAAGACATGCGTACTTCGGTTTTATAAATTGTTAAAAGGAAAACTTACAATACTCGATTCCTGCTTGAACGAATAGCACTGTTCACTTGACTTTCTCACCACTATATATATTTAAAAAACATATTTTAAAATTACATAAACTTACCCCAAACCACTTGCCTCTGCATCAACTGTACTCTTTTCAGCCATCATCATACATACATATTTCCTTGACCACATAATTTGTTTTTCTTATTAGACACCATACCGGTACCTACCAAACTTCCTACATTTTGAAAATGTGTGAGTCTATTTACTTCATGAAATGTCATATAATATTAGTTAGGTATCAAGATCATAATGGGACACAGCTAACATGATGAAAAAACAACCTAACAAAGACAAGACAAGAGTACAACACAACCAGAGTCATAACACTGTTTAAAATTTTTTATCTGACCTTAAACTACTGAATATATACTTTATCTGATGCGTATTGGCCAGTGTTGCTTATTTAGTTGAGATATATGGTTCAAGAACTAAACTGATAATTCTCTGTGAATAAAAATGGTGTTTGTAATATATTTTACAAGCTCACAGCTGCTGGCTTGACTAGTAATTCTGCAGTCAACCTTTGCAGATGAAATAAACACATCTTTCAGAGATTTAACCATAGATATCTACACTACATTCATAGATATTTGTATATATCTTTAAATATTTATTCTATATACACAGATATATATAGACTAGGGGCTCTGCCTCTGGACGCTTCGAGTCCCAACCCCGCCTCGGCCTTCGGCATCAGATGGCTGCTTCGCTTCGCTCGCAGTTGGAAAATTCGCTGAAAAATCTTGTTTATCTTTGGCTCGTTTGTACATAGGTGACCGAGCACAAATCAGCTGTTATATTTGGCAGCTGACTCAAACTCATTAAACATTATCTCCATAAGATTAACATGGGAAATTTGAACGATTGTTTGGTGGAGCTCCTTCTTAGGTTAATAACGGCTAAAGGGATGATTAGATCTTGAATCTGACGGAAAATCTCTTCTTTGAAATTTAATTTTCTACAACTTTTGTATTTAACATTTTTGCTATCTCTTACCGTTTTCTTACTAAATGCGCTCAAAGTGAGAAATTAAAGAAATTGAAAAAATCTAAAAAATCTTTCCCACCCAAAAGGTGCTTCCAAAATTTAAAAATGTTAAATTCTGGCAATTTTCCCAAAGGTTTCTCGTCGAGAGCTTTAATTCAAGTATGAGGTCGAGGGGGGTACGATTACGGGAAGTGCCAAATAATTAATGTCAGTGAATCAGTGAAACCGGCTAGCTTTAAAAACGTTGGGCGGAGCTTCCCTTCTCGGATAAATAGTGGCTAAATGGATGATTGGATCTTAAATCTGATGAAAAATCGTTAGTCTGAAATTAAATTTTCTACAACTTTTGTATTTAACAATTTTTGATATCTTTTAACGTTTTCTTACAAAACGCGCTCAAAGTAAAAAAATGAAAAAAATAAAAAATCGAAAAAACATTTCCTGCTTAAAAGGTGCTTCCAAAATTAAAAGATGTTAAATTCTGGCAATTTTCCCAAAAGTTCCTCGTCGAGAGCTTTAATTCAAGTATGAGGTCGAGGGGGGTACGATTACGGGAAGTGCCTAATAATTAATGTCAGTGAATAAGTGAAACCGACTAGCTTTAAAAACGTTGGGCGGAGTTTCCCTTCTCGGATGAATAGTGGCTAAATGGATGATTGGTTCTTAAATCTGATGAAAAATCGTTAGTCTAAAATTAAATTTTCTACAACTTTTGTATTTAACAATTTTTGCTATCGCTTACCGTTTTCTTACAAAACGCGCTCAAAGTGAAAAAATGAAAAAATCTAAAAAAATTTTTCCGCCCAAAAGGTGCTCGCAAAATTAAAAAAAATTAACTTCTGGCAGTTTTCCCAAAAGTTTCTCGTCGAGAGCTTTAATTCAAGTATAAGGTTGAGGGGGGTCCGATTACGGGAAGTGCCTAATAATTAATGTCAATGAATTAGTGTTACCTTCTAGCTTTATATAAGTAGATATCTCTGAGATATTTATATATAAATATCTATTAAACATTTAAAAGTAGATATCTATGATATATTTATTGAAGTCATACATTAATTATCCTAGTTTAGATATGTATTATATCTACAGACATATCGATAGATATCTTTAGACTGTATAACAACAATAATAGATATTTAAATATTTTGTGCTATCTGGGTGAAAGCGACACTTTCCAGAAAATCTGAATCGTTATAAAGCAACATATCGTTTGCAAAATTGGCATGTAGTCTGAAGGCTTTAGAGCTTATAACAACTGCAAAAAATGTAAAAGACATAGTTGTAAGCGTTTCCTTAAAACTCTCCACACAGACTCTGGAATTGGTAATTCATGTATAGCCTTCCGAACTGATTTTTAGGGGGTAAGGGTGAAATACTCTTTCTTTTTCAACGTTTAGTCACAACTAGTCTTCCCTTACTCTTTCCTTTGCAAAGTCAGTTGGTGTTTTCAAACTGATGATACCATCTACGGAAGTTATTGTCACTCGGAGATTACATTTGAACTTAATTAATATGGAACACACATTGCACTGTAACTACAGATTCAGTCCTTGCAAACTGTAAAACACAAAAAGCTTTTTGTTCCCTAGTCACCATCTTTGCTACTAGAGATTTCTATCGGAATACAGAGGAAACTGCGCTTACGCACAGGTGTACCAACAAAACTGTCAGAGTTGCTCTTTCATTTGTTGTATTATGGCAGATGTTCCATACAGTTTTTAAGACGTTGTGAATAGCGCCGTTACTGATAACTACAGCTACAGCGGAGAGGAGATTTTCAACCCTTCGGCACTTAAAAACATATTTATGCAGCACAACATCCCAAAGGAGACTTAATGGGTCTTAACGGGGGTACAATTAAACAAGCTTCTTGTGGTTTTCGATTCAAGTGGATTAACACCAGTCTTATCCAGTAAGTCATCTGTATAGAATATCTTCTAATTGTAGTTTAAGTGAGGAATTTTATTATGAACCTACTTACTGTTAACATTTTGGGAGGGACATAATAGCTATGGCGACGCCTTCGATTAAAAATATCAGAGTAAACGTTTTTGCAAAAAAAATCTATGTGTTATTTTCAAATTAGTTTATTGTTAATTACGATTTTTCTAAACACATTTTTTCAGCTAAGTAATCAATATCCACAATGTCTTAAAAATTGAGGGGTTGATTTAAAAAACCAGACAAGTCCAAAAATTCACATTTTGAGTTTGAATGTCCTATGTGTTGTTTTCAACTAGCTCTACCTGGTGATACAATTCACTTCTTCAAAAAGCAGACAGGTACTTAGATATAAGGGAGTAAAATAGTAGGTCTTCTGAAAAAACCAGACAAGTCCAGTGAGTTTCTGGTAAGAACTAGACTAGTCCTCTACTAAACTGGTTCTTTCCGGTTATTAAGCCCTAAATTAAATGTTTACTGTTACTATCTTCATTTCATAGTAATTTGAGAAGTGTCTGTCCTGCAAGGATATTGTTTTAAATAAGTTTATGTACGGTATTTAGTTTTAAATTCAAAACCATGGATAATAGAAATCCAAGCCAAACAAAATACCAAAAACAGACAGTAAGTTAATAAGAAATAAGAAAGTGCTAGGTGAGGAGCAATTTGTCACTCATTTCAGCAAAAAATCAATTCTGCTGCAGATGAAAATATAAAGCGAGAATACACTATTGAAAAAACCATTCATTTGAAAAAAGCTAATGCTTTTGTAAAAGAAAAGAGAAACTTTATTATTAAAGCTAAGGAAGGTAAAATAACTTGCATGTGTTTAGATTTTATGCAGAACATCCCTCTTCCACACCTTAAAAGTGGACCTGTTTACTATTCCAGACAGTTGTGGTATTATGTGTTTGGGGTTATGACTTGTCAGATGATTCTGTGAGAATGTATTGCTATTTAGAAAACGAGGCTAAAAAGGGGCCAAACGAGGTTATAACTATGCTGTTAGATTCAATAAATAATCTCCCAGATGACAAAAGGTGTGATGAACTTGTCCTGATTTCAGATGGTTGTCCAGCGCAGAATAAGAACAGGACTATGGTTTACTTTCTTTATTGCTTTGTTCATATACTAAAACTTTTCACAAAAGTCACATACTTATTCCCTATTAGGGGGCATAGTTACCTTCCTAATGATGTGGATTTTGGCCTAATTGGCAATAAAAAAAAAAATAAAGCCAATACAGTGGATATTCCGGAAATATGGGATGATATAATCAAGAAAGCAAGGAAGTATCCGTCACCATTTGATTTGAAGGTAATGATTCACGATGATTTTTTTTATTTGAAAAATGCTTTTGAATCATTTTTTTTGAAAACACCTAAACCTCCACTGAAGCTTCAACAAGTCAGAATGATGATGATCACCAGAGACAGTAAACACATTTACGTAAGAAACTCATACCACGGGGCATGGGAAAGACATTTAGTAACAAATAAAAACTACCATGACGTTGACACTCTTAATTTGCCGAAGCTCTATAAGTCACCACCTGGAGTAAAACCTGCCAAGAAACAAGATTTACTGAAACTAACACAGTACCTTGAAAACCCTATTCATCGAAAATACTATGATATTGCTGGAAGATATTGACATAACAGTCGAAGATCCAAGAGCAGAAGTTAATGTTGAAGTTGACAACGATGACAATTCCGATGGATGTAATGATAATTAAAATGAATACATATTACTAGGACTGCAACATGTAACATTTAACTTTCAATTTTAATAATAAACCTCTTGATTTTGGTTGAAATATTTAAGTTTTTTTCTATAAAACTTGACAAGTCCAAAGGTTTTTAATTTTTTTCTAACTATATACAACTGCAATTCCATTTCTGTTAACGTCAATGCAAGTATATTAGTGAGATTCATGTTTTAAAAAATAATAAGTTATTTTCACTAATAACAAAAAAAGAAGCTACACAGTTTTTTTCACTTACTGAAAATTTTAATATTTGAACTAGTCTGGTTTTTAGAATCAACCCCTCAATTAAATTGTAAATATTACAAATTTTAATTTTATTGGTTTGTGAATCAACAATGTAATCAAATAAATGAATAAATGTGAGTATCATTATGTTTTTAATCAACTAATGCAGTGAGTAGATTAATAATGAAGCTGAATTTAGTTTTTGTGACACAGTGCATAGGGCTTCTTATAAATTTGTGATCTCTTATGTATTTTGTGAGCAAATATCATGAATAGTGATTATTTGAGGTTGCTTTAAATTTATTTGTAATTTTGACTATGCATTTATTTATTCTTAAATGTTAAGTCTTATTTAAGATATTACATAAGTTTTGTTGTAAACCCAGATTTACATTCATAATTTAAAAATTCTTTCTTTTTTATCCAGTTTAAATCTTATTAAACTACAGTTATTTTATTATTATTGGAGATTGCAGTAAGATTCACAATAACAAGTTTTGTCGTAAAACCGCATTAGTTTAAGGTTTTTGACACATTGGATTCTCTAAAATGAGGGTTGTTCTATTGAGAATAACTGTCTATAAGTTTTCTAAAATTTATTTAATGTGGTCCTAATCAAAACTTTCCCAAGCTACACTTTCAAAAAAATATTTCGAACTAAGGTTGCAACAATTGATATTAATTTGATATCCTCAAATTTAGACAATATATCTTAGAGTTTTACAAGGTTAGTGTTTAGTATAATAGTGATAATTAGTCTACTAAAAAAGAGAACTCAAAAAGTTTTCATTGTTGGAGCAATTAGAAGATTAGTAATGCATCACATTTAACTACAGTTATTTCTACATTATTTCTTTCAACTACAAATACAAAATTAATTTAAGGTCACTTCTAATTTGGTCTACTTCAGAACAGTGGTTTGCCAAAGTGGGGCGGCCCCTTTAGACACCACCTGGAAAGAAGACAAATTAACAAAAACTCATTAACATCGTTTTTTAATTATTTTTAAACATTTTACAAAAACTTCAATAGAAATCAATTTGTTAAAATTACAAATTCATTTCAATTTTTGATCAATATATCGTGTTCGGCACATCTGTTTATACAAAGTTAGGCGAGTAAGGCTAATAAATAGTAAAAAATAAAAGCTAATATTAAATTTGATATATTTAAGAAGTTTTGTTGAAAATCAGCATATTCTATGGCTACTACAAACAGCAATGTGAATTGAATGGATACTTATCTTCATATTATTCATGTTCATTTTAAAATCCAAAAGTTTACTTTTTTGTTAAAAATAAGAGAAGTTTGTTTAAAAAACTCATTTGTTTTTTAACTTATTCTGTTAAAATATATTAATGGATTAGTATTTCAATGAATGAGTAATAGTTTTACTTCATCTTATGAAGGACATTTCTCTGTTGTGAGAACATTATTGTATTGTAACTAATTGTTCAGTGAGAGAAATAGTCTACACCCAATTCCACGTTCACCATGCAGTACAGAGCTCCCATAAGCCATGTTATCCTTATGACAGTCTCAGCGATAAGAGCCAACTAAAAAACATCAACTCCCATGCTACGCTCGGTCAGTTGACGCAACCCACATGACAATAAACGTGATGTTCGCTGTAATGGTAGTAGCATGTCTATTCTCCCGTAAGACCGGTGAAGGTGGAATGGAGTGTAGTTAGTGGGGGGTTTCCTTACAAAAGATGGTATAGAAATAATTTTTACATATGATTTTAATATAAGTTGTGACTTTGATGACAAATGCTAGTTTTTGGAGGAAGGATGGGGGGATCAGTGTGTGCCAACATTTTGAACAGAAGGTACAAACAAATACAAGTCTATGAAATAGTTCTGCAATTTTGTATTCTACCATAATTGTTTTATTAAAATTTGTCTAAAAGAATCAATAGTTGCCAAATTATTGTATAAAACCCTATTTTGTCTGATCCCCTTCCCCGCAAGGTGAAATGTTGCATTATCACCAGGGCCACTACCTAAACAACAAAATATTTACAAATCATTTCTACACCAACATTTTGTAAGGCAAAAGCCATTTTGAACCCCCACTGAACTAAAAGTGATGGTTATGGATTTTATAATGTCAGTTTCCATTGAAAGAAAAGAGTAGGCCATATAATGTGTAATATTTAAGACTTTTATCGGTATCTACTTTAAATTAAGATTTTGTGATGATTTGTGTTGGTGAGGTCCTTTTTATGCTTTGCATGTTACAGCAATCGGAGAGGCTGCTCATCTACTCCTCTCCAAATAACTATCTGCTTTATATAACTTTTTTACTTAACGTTTTTATTTATACTGGTAAATTTCAGTTCAAATAATGAAGAAAATACCATTTTCAAAATTTGGAGAGTAGATGGCTTAGGTTACAATGTTAAATTATGTAAGGAAGTCAAGAGAATTCAGAATCATACAAATTGTATTTAAACGCAACTTGGTTCAGTCTTAAGTATTTTCTAATAGCTTTATCAGCACTGTGTATATTAAATAAGTTATACTCTATTTAAGTTCGGAGTTCCATCACATTTATTCTATTATTCTAGAATCTTACGGAAAAAAAATGAACATTAATACCAAACATGACCTAATTATATTCAAAACAAGAGCGTGGATTGAAGCAACTTATAATAAAGCAACTATGTCTAATAGTTCAAGTTCGTGTTTAATAATGCTGAATAAACTATTCAAACAATTTAAAATAATAATAATTTAAGATTGACAATATTAAAGAATGCATTGCGTAAAACTCTCTTGTATACAAGTTGGCAATTTACATAGCCTATGATTTATAAAATAACAATTTAAAATTAATGTTAAATAAGGGTTCATAATAATTTATAGCAAAATCGAAGTTATACATAACTGGTATTGTATGAATTAGTTATAATAGTACAACTCAATATTATGAATATAAAGGGAATTGAATTATATAAACTACAGACTATAAATGCTCTCCTACAAGATTTTCAACACAGAGGTTTTCGTAATTAGCCCACAACGTAATTAGGTCGAATTTGACATCAATTTTCTTAATGTGAGCTCAAAAATATTAGTTTGAATGCGATATTTTGGCAGGTAAAAAAACCAAATAAAAGTTAATGAACTGAACAAGCGGTTAGAATACAGAACTAGCGTGGTTTATTATATGGTCGTTTGACTAGAGGTCCAGCGCACTTCCTTGAAAGGAGTATAATATCATATACCAAGGTCAATTAATTCAATCCTTAAAAATACTTTTGAATTATGGATTTTATAACGTTAGCGTTATAAAAACAAGTTTATTTACATAAATCTTATTTTTATAACGCCTAACGTTATAATTTTGTTTGCAAAATCTAAGAAAGAAAATTATAAAGACTGTTGAAATTTCAACAGTGATAGATGTAATTGACCTATTTAAATAATTAATTGTGTTTTACAAGCTCGGAGGCTAAACTAAAGAATCGCGTTGGACTCATGTTATAGGCTATCTATGTGACAGTTTAGGCTTCAGCTTATTTCTCTTTTCACGTGATTATCTAGCTTATTTTAATACAAATAATACAATAAATTACAACTTTAAATTAATAAAAGACTTGGAAGTGCGACTTTCCTTAAACAAAATATTTCATTTATTGAGTAGGCAAATAAAATACGAAGAGACTAATTATGTTTTTAGTCATAGACTATAGTTAAAATGTTAGTAATTTACTAATTAATTACGGAGAGCAAAATGTATAGAGCATTAATTTATGTTCCTTCTGAATAAAGAAGTTTCTTAAAACTATTTTCCTCAGCTCTATCTAATGCATATAGCCTGCTCAGTCCTTGTTAAAACAAAATTGAAAATTCAGAAATTATTTCTCATTAAGGTGAGCATGTGCATTTTATGTACAAGTTTCATAAAATTTGACGAAGCAGATACTGAGATATCTGGATCGAGTGTCTAGCTAGTTAAAATTCCATAAGGCTTAATTTTTCATATTACCGTTGAGGGGCGAGGCTTTAAAAATGCTAACAAAACCGTCTTTATTTCATATGAAATAATTGTTTAGACTACATCCGAATTATTCAGGTTGAAATCACAACTAAATTGAATAAGGAAGTCTATAAAAATGTGTATATGACTTAAAAGAGTAAGTTTTTTTAATAACAACTAGAACTTAATGTACTTAATTGTATATAATGTAGATAAACGCATCAAACTTACAGTCTTTACGGTAGTTAAATATGGAAGGCAGTAAATCTTCCTTAGCAGACGCAAGGCAGACGACACCGCAGAGGATGACGGTAAATAAAACAAGCAGCCTTCCTGTAGACATGGTTACTAACTAGTGGTGCGACTTCTTAGCAGTCTTATTTTATATCATCCCCTCCTACAGAATGCCAGAAAGAGGTTAGGACTTATTTATAAAGACCTTACGGTCATTTTGGCATGCCATTGAAGTGTACATATGGCTAAATGGAATTCTAGAAAAGGTTAAATGGAGTTTAAGATGGTATTTATAGATTTGACCTGAAAACAGTAAATTACTTCTGTGATTTCACCTTAAATCAAATTCAAACGAAGCAGCAATTGATTTATTTTATATTCGACACCACAAAGGATATATTTTTATAATATCGTCCTTTATACATTATTAATAAGATTCGATCAGAATTTATTTTAATTACGTATGTTAAAAATTCAGACATTATCAGACTTGATTACTTTTTTTTTAATATACACAGTACTACTATTGGTTACAAACAAAAAAATATCGGGTACAAAATGTTAACAGCGGATGAACAATTTGCCACTTCAAGTTTCATCTCTAATGTCCGGCTCTCAACTCAAACATTTATACGGAAATAATACAATACAACATGACCACTGAATTTGAGTTTATTTATTATTGAACATTTTCAACTGCCGCCATTTTTAAACGAATTGTTACAGGAAAACAAAATGTCCAAAGAAAAATTTATCCTATTTACAGATCGAGATAGGACATATATGTTATATTGTATTATTTGCTTGTTTTAGCTGACAAATAACCGCGTAAAGTTTCGAACAGTTGAAGCTGGACCACTTGTATATAAAACTAGTGACAAACAAATCAAATCTCACTCTTTATGAAGTTAAGAACAATTTCTTTTTTAAATTACTTTGAAAACTGTAACAAGTTATAATGCACGAAACAAATTATAATGCACAAACAACTCGAAGAATTTCACTGAACTCGAAGATTTTATAAAATGATGATAGTAAATTTGTCATTTTTAAAAACGTATTTAGAATAACTTATCTAAAAAAAATAATCATATTTTTAATCATTCAACTACAAAGTAGTTTAAGTCTTTAATAGACTTTATTATGTTTTGAAACTTGAGTTATAGTAACTATTGAATTACTTTTAAATGATTTATTACTACTATACATGATAGTTTAATTAAGTATTGAAACCTACCATATCTTAGTGTATAGTTTTTGGCGTTTTACAAATTAATTAGGCCTAATACTAGTTTGCTTCCTTCCCTCCTTTCTTCTCCACTCACACACATATTTTATTAATTCTTTTAAATTTATATTTAAGATTAGCTTCCATACTAAGATGATGAAAATAATATTGTTAAGTGTCTAAATCAAGTAATTGACTCAGGTGCAATAATAAAGGTTAACAGAAATTAATTACTAAGTTAGGTCGTATGCCTACTTCTAAACAATAACTACCTTATCTGCGTATACGGTATATAATATCCAAAACCCACTCACTCACTCAATCACTCACTGATCACAGTATCTAAAAAACCATACCACCTAGGAACTTGAAATTTGGTACACATATTCCTCATGGGCATTAAGAAAGAATTTTAAAACATTTGGCATATGAGGGTTGAAACAACCCCTAAAACAATAAACATTGTTTGTTATACTTTCCTTAAAACTAGAAAGCTGAAATTTTGTACATTTCTTTCTTACAAGATACATATAAAAACATAAACCAGTTTTACGTTTTATCGTGTTCTGCTAGGAGGTGAAATTTAGGAACTACCCCTATATCTATAAATATTAATTTAATACCGGCAAGGAGCGTGTCATATTTGGTACACATATTGCTCATAGGCGCTAGAAGCGCACTAAGATAGGATTTTAAAATATTTGGCCTTTAAGGGTTGAAACACCCCCTAAAACAATAAATGTTGTTTGTTTACTTTCTTTAAAGTTGAAATGTTTTAAATTTATTTCTTACAAACACATATAAAAAGTAAATAAATTTTATATTTTGTTACGTGATGCTATAGTTTTGAAAATGTGATAACAACCCCTAAAAACTATAAATATTTATTTTTATAGTTTCCTTAAAGCTATAGATCTGAAATTTTGTACATTTATTTCTTACAAGATACATATATATAAAAAATAAACCAGTTTTACATTTTGTTACGTGCTGTTAAGGGTTAAAAATGTAATAGCAACCCCTAAAAACAATAAATATTAATTGGTATACTTTCCTAAGCTAGAGAGCTGAATTTTGGCACTTATTCATTTTAAGAAAATATTTTAGACATAAGCTGATCAAAACAATCCCGATCTATACATTCGCATATTAAAGACGTATCTGGGTGATCTGCAAACATCTAGCTAATACTGTGATTTACCAGTCTGTAGATTTAGCGGTTGAAAAAGAAGACGCTCTTCACTCTATTTTTAATTTTTTTTATTGATTTAATTTATTCGTTACATACCATAACGAAGACGATTGACGGGCATCCAGTGAACAATATATACCAAACTAATTGAAAATACATGTTATAATTCACAGTCGTGAAATAATAGATGAAAGAAAACGAGAGAAAAATATTACAATTAACTATGAATCTTTGTGATGAAAAAACAAACTCCCTGTTGCGAAGCACGGGTATTCAGCTAGTAATATATAAAAGAAGAAGTCTTCTAGGAATGACTCACAGATTCATAAACAACGTACAGCCAAAACTATGATAGATAGAAACGTAAAATTTCTTGGTAGCTTCATACTACTATTTAGAAGTGCAATAAGAAAGGATTTGTGCAAAATATTAATTTTAAGGGATGAAAATGATCAAAATAAAGGGTTTCTTTCCCAGCCCTTTAACACATAAGCACTTGATTCGAATCAAAGCTTAGCAACACAATTCTAATTGTGGCTTATACTAAACCAACACATGGATGTATTAATGTTTATTGGATGTGTTTACATTAATACTAGGGATAGCAACCAACTTATCAAGTTTAGAATTAGTTAATTATTTGTCAACCAACATTGTGTTTAAGGTAAAGGTAACAAAATAAAAATAAACACAAAGGAAATAAACAGTACCAGGAACTGACACATACTTTCTCACAAACATATTTAAATTATTAAACAAATCACTGTGACTTGTGGGGTAGGAGAGGTGATTTTTTATTAAACTCGGAGATTAACTAATAAATATTATTATTATCTCGAGAGAAAACTATTCGATCGATTTCAAACAAATTTGCACCAAACACATCAATTAGGCCTGTATAGATGCACGAAAAAGGATTTTGACAAATTTTGAAAAAAAACCACGTTTATGGGCAAAAAACCACCAAAAATCAATTATTATTGTTAGCTAAACGAGAATTTTTAGAAAGATGCTGTTTTTTGTATATGGTAGGGTACATTAAAGGCTACAAATAAGCCAAATTTTATCAAAATCGTTAGAGCCGTTTTTTTATAAAAAAATCATAACTGTTTTTTTTTGGGTTATTTTTCAAAATTTTTCAAAACTGTTTTTCGTGCATCTATACAGTCCTACTTGACATGTCTGGTGCAAATTCGTTTGAAATCGATCGAATAGTTTTCGCCATTTTGCCAAAAAAAACCCCAAAAATCAGTTATTACTTTCTCACTATACTATAGTATAGAAAAAGTATATCGGTAGTGATCGCAAAAAAAATCGATCTTGAGATTTTTGTAAAAATATCCGTTTTGGGACCCCCTGAGTCCAAAAAAGTGTTTTTTACAAAATGTCTGTCTGTATGTCTGTATGTATGTATGTATGTATGTATGTATGTATGTATGTATGTATGTATGTCTGTCTGTATGTATACAAAGCTAGAGAGAAAACTATTCGATCGATTTCAACCAAATTTGCACCAGACATGTCCAGTACGCCTGTATAGATGCACGAAAAAGGGTTTTGAACAAATTTGAAAAACAACCTCCTTTTTGGCCAAAAAACCCCCAAAAAATGAGTTATTATTTTTTTATAAAAAAACGGCTCTAACGATTTTGATAAAATTTGGCTTATTTGTAGCCTTTAATGTGCCCTACCATATACAAAAACCCGCATCTTTCTAAAAATTCTCGTTTAGCTAATAATAATAATAACTGATTTTTGGCGGGTTTTTGGCCATAAAGGGGGTTGTTTTTCAAACTTTTTCAAACTTTTTCAAAAAATTTTTACGTGCGTCTATAAAAACCTAATTTACGTGTTTGGTGCAAATTTGTTCGAAATCGATCGAATAGTTTTCTCTCTAGATAATAATAATAATATTTATTAGTTAATCTCCAACTTTAATAAAAGTATACACAGCTAGAGAGAAAACTATTCGATCGATTTCAACCAAATTTGCACCAGACATGTCCAGTAGGCCTGTATAGATGCACGAAAAAAGATTTTGAAAATTTTTGAAAAACAACCCTATTTTTGGCCAAAAAACCCCAAAAAAATTTGTTATTATTTTTTTATAAAAAAACGGCTCTAACGATTTTGATAAAATTTTGCTTATTTGTAGCCTTTAATGTGCCCTACCATATACAAAAACCCGCATCTTTCTAAAAATTCTCGTTTAGCTAATAATAATAATAATAACTGATTTTTGGGGTTTTTTTGGCCATAAAGCGGGTTGTTTAAAATTCAAAACCTTTTTACGTGCATCTATAAAGACCTAATTGACGTGTTTGGTGCAAATTTTTTCGAAATCAATCGAATAGTTTTCTCTCTAGATAATAATAATAATATTTATTAGTTATTCTCCAACTTTAATAAAAAAACTCTCCTACCCCACCCTACAAGTCACAGTGAATCTGTTTAGCAATTTAAATGTGTTTGTGAGAAAGTATGTGCCAGTTCCTGGTACCGTTTATTTTTATTATTATATTAGCTAAACGAGAATTTTTAGAAAGATGCGGTTTTTTGCATATGGTAGGGTATATTAAAGGCTACAAATCAGCCAAATTTTATCAAAATCGTTAGAGCGGTTTTTTTATTAAAAAATAATAACTGTTTTTTGAGTTTTTTTGGGAAAAAGGGAGTTGTTTTTTTTAATTTTTCAAACCCGTTTTTCGTGCATCTATACAGGCCTACTTGACATGTCCTGTGAAAATTTGTTTGAAATCGATCGAATAGTTTTCGCTCTAGCTTTGTATACATACAGACATACAGAATACTTACAGACATACAGACATACAGACAGACATTTTGTAAAAAAAACTTTTTTGGACTCAGGGGTTCCCAAAACAGATATTTCTACAAAAATCTCAACATCGATTTTTTTTGCGATCACTATACTTTCTCTATACTATAGTATAGTGAGAAATTAAAATCAATGGAAAAAACCTATTGCAATAATTCCAATTATATCTGCAGTTAAATTTCTCTATAATATATCCAAATTAATTTTTGTTTCTTTGTCCTCTATTAATAGACTCAAACACAATTCCACCAATTTCATTTTACACTATATCCATATAATTGCCAGGAGTGTTTATACCTTACAATTACTACAGCGCAAGGGGTTGAAATGGGGTTGCTACCCCTATACAATAAATTATAAATTAAACTAACTTCCTACAAGCTATAAAGCTAAAATTATGTAATATTATTTTTAAGGGATATACAAAAAAAGTCAAACGGATGAAATGTAATAACCACTCTTAAAATTAAATAGTAATCCACTTACTTTTTCTATATTCCAAAAAACTACTCAACTAATTTTACTAAAATTTCACAATTTACACATATTATTACCGTGAGGTTTAGAGAATAAAGCCACTACAAACAAATAGATTTAATTACCCCTGCACACCCCCAATGCCCCCATGCAATAAAAATAAATTACACTAAATTCCTACAAACTATAAAGCTAAAATTATTTTATATTATTCTTAATTGATATAAAAACTATTTGCAATTCAATTACTTAAGTCAAAGAGATAAAATGGGATAACTAACCTTACCTTAAAAATAAATCAAGCAATAGTGAAGCATTGTTGGGTCCAATAGTTATAAATAAAACCGGAGGTTTGGTGCAAAAGATTAACACAATTTTAAGTTAGGCCAATACTGAATTAAAACCCGTTTTTGAGTACAGTCACATTAGTTACCATAGCAACCAAATTGGTAAATTTGGAATCAGGTAATTATTTTTCACAACAAACTGTTTTTTTTTAGGATAAGTAATAGCAAACACAAATAGCGAAAAAAAGGCATAGTACATCATAATTAAAACACCTATTACTAATCAAATTATGCTAACATTATCTTTTACTAACTTTTATAGGTCTGTCTGACAAGTTTGAAATATTGCTTTACCGCATCACGTTTTGCTCTAATTTTATAACCTGAAAATGTCTCTCTTCTATAAATAAAATGAAAATAAAAACCTCTGTCCTAATCAGTCGTCATTTCTGTGAAAATATAGTAATACAATCATCTGTTTGCATTCGAGTTACAGCGGTGGTTGGTGAGTGAAGCCAGCAGGGGGCGAATATTATTAAAATAACAACACAAACCTTGCACGTTATTTATTTAAATAATTATAATTTAATTAATGCAGAATTAATCTTTTTGTGTAATATGCATATCTAGAGCATTGCAACTGAGAAATTGATTTTGTACCAACATTTGTAGTAATTTGATGCAGTATTATATTCGAATGACATTATTAGGCATTTATGGTTATTTTTATGCTAGAGCTAACATACAATAATTGTCTGGAATTCAATGATTGAATCAGCTGCTTTATATATAATTGGATATACAACGGGTTGCTGTAGTAGACTAGTAAATATATAATTACGGCAATCAGCTGATTATAACAAGGCAGGAATAATTAAAAAAAAATGTACAGTTCTTGTTAATAGCAAATGTTAGGAACAAGTTTTGTTGTGTCTTAAGAGTGCTGATCCGGTATAAATATTGAGTACATAATAAACTATTGGAGTGTTATTCTTATCTGTAATACCATTTCGGTAAAATTTTTAGAACGGCTGGCACTTGGTGGTACTGAGTGCATAGCTTGAGAGTCAAACTTGCTCTTCTTCGTTTTATTTAGAGTCGTTTCATGTACAATAACTACACCTACGTACAACAACGTTCCTACACTTTACCTAAAATATTTTTTAAAGTAGACATTGATTAATCTCCCGTTTTAAAGAAAATTGATTCGTCCATTCAAATGAGAACCTTTATCGGATTATGGAGGTTTAGATTTCTAACTGTGCCCAAGAGAAACTCTTATTGATTAGTATTTAAGTGCTTTCCCAATAACGTTTCTTACTTCCAACTCCATTAAAGTGAACTTAACTGTTTCCGACGTTACAAGCAGATTTGCTAATGTATTGGGAACACTGGATTCCCAACTGGGGGAGTGGAGGGGGTATACCTTGTGTGTTTCAAAGTATTTGATATTATTTAATGTATTTATAAGGTAGTTTAATTAAATAACTTGTATTGTGCAAACATTAGTAACTATCAAATCTACCAAAGTTTTTTTCGTCTACGGTTCGTCATTTTGTACTGAAGTTTTTAGATTTCCATAACATAAAAAGGAAAACCGGAATCTTTGTAGGGTAACTCGTTTGTCTATCTGATTAGCAAAATCATTTTTTATTTATTAGTAGGTACGTTTTTGAATAATAAACTCAGTACCTGGAGACCGAGCTTAAGCTCGATTATAAGCAGGGCTATGATTTCAATAATAAATATATTGGATTATTGAGTTTTGAGGTTAGGCCTATAACATTAAACAACTAAATAAAGGGTATATACAACATTAGGCTTACCTGTAATAAAAATACAGTTTAAAGGATTAACCACAATCTCAACGCTATGCCTCAGAAATAAGTCAGGCCTAAATTAAAGTATTATTTCAATATCGATTTATTCCTAGGGCCTAGTTCGCTCACGTCAATAACTACTATTATTGCAAATTTCCGAGAACATCGTTTAGGTTAGGCCTATAACATTAAAAAACTAAATAAAGGGTATGTTTATTATGTATTCGTTGCCATGGTAACTATAAATAGATACAACATTAGGCTTACCTCTAATAAAATATACAGTTTAAAAGAAAGCAGATGATTATTGTAATGGCATTGAAAACATTTGCATCAGCTGTGCTTTGTATTGTTTAAAATGGACAAATTTCACTTTTTAGTTTAATAAAAAGACGTAGAAAACGAATTTTCCCAGACTGGTGACCATTTCCAATCGATTTCTCGTGGCCAAAAGCCTAATATAAAATCAAAAAATCAAAAATCCTTAGACGGAGATTCCAGATCCATTTAGCAGACAAACAATTATCTCTCGCTTTAGAAGATAAGATACCAAAAATGTAGCCACTACCTAAACAAATGTGCAACCAAACCAATGTACGGTATTACATTACTAGTCTATGTAATATTTTAATGTTTTGAAATGCTTTAGAACTAATGTACGGTATTACATTACTAGTCTACGTAATATTATAATGTTTGGAAATGCTTAGTTGAATACATGTAGGCCTATTAGTTGTGTCGATTCTGACGGAACAAAATGGATTTGTAGTTGATACAGTGTTTGTACCTCGACTAAACCTTATGCGCTCGTTACTATTGAACAATGAATACGGTAACCAACAAATGTAATTAAAACCTACTGGTTCTATTCAAATTAAATGGAGTAATTTCAAGCGGATCATCTGATCTATAGTTAGTTTATAATTCTGGTTTAAATAGTAATTATAATTAATCTTTTAAAAATGATAAGACATCTTGTAAAATCTACGTTTCATCTTAATTGCATTGATTTAATCAATAGTGTACTTCTTACTTGGTATTGAGCTTAACATTCAAAACTATAATTTTATCGTGGGCACTATTACAAGATTTTAAAATAAATTATTAAAAAAAGGTGAATTGCCAAAACATTGTAATCACTTTCCTTGGAAGGAAAAACGGATCCCTTATAAGAACATTTTCCTGTCTGTGCGCCCGTCGCAGTAAAATTTCTTAGGAACGGATAAAGGTGTTAAACTGAAATTTCATGAAATTATATACCAAAATAACATTTCACACCTCTATTTCTGAAAGTACTGCAGCTAAAAATTTGACAAAACCAGTGTAGTCAGATATAGGCCTAATGTTCAGGAAAACTATATGGTAGCAGGAAGTTACAACATGTACGGTATTAGGCTACTGTGTGTTGGATGCCGTCAAGTAGGCCTGTATTGAGTTTATGACGGTTTATACGTTGTTTTTATTCACGTCTGATTGGTACAACTTTCAGGACGGTTGATGATATGGAACCCTTGGCGTGGGAGGCAAACTCGTAAATCTCAAGTTTGTTTTACCTAAGGGTTCTAAATTAAACTTTGAAGTCTTCTAAAATTAAGCTATTAATTATTACCAAAGTTAAATATGCACGTCTGTCGAGTTGTGTGAAATCTGCGCAAAATATCTGAAGGGTTTGTTAATCTTGAACACAATATACTTTAAATTGTAAACCAAAAGGGTACTTTATATATCATATAGAAACCTGTGGGATGTTTTCCTTTTTTGAAATTGTAATTTCGTTTTGTTCACAAGTTAAGGCACTATTTGAAAATAAAATATCATTTGCTATTTATTTGTATTACAAAGGATAGAAGCACTACGTTTGATCCTCACAATTCAAACTGGGCCAAAATTGACCTGACTTCGCTATTTGCAACCATTTAACAAATTAAATGGGGAAGAGCGAGGCTTCGTATTGCCACTAAACTACACCTAATGGCAAATTAACAGAGACCTTTAATGATAATTCTGAATGTATTATATTTTTCCTTCTTCTGGTTATACACTGAGAAGGTGACATTAAATCATAGATTTGAATACTCAGTTATTATTATTAATAACAATACTTTTAAATCCTATCTTGTAAAATATTAATTAAAAAGTTAATGCGACGGACTTAGAAAGACTTTTATTTAATAGGCGCCTGGGGAAATTAGACCCAATTGCATTTTTTCCAGTGTGAACCAGTGTTCTCTTATATGGAACAATACTAAACTTGTATTAAGTGAAAATTCAGAACTAACAATAACTAGAAAAGGCGGGAGTTGATTGGACTGGCGTGTTTGAAATAAGCAAGTTTTATATAGTAATTTGGAAATTAAATTGAACCAAACTATCACAATTAATTTTTAAATTAGTAAAGTCTGGTTTTAAATATTAAATTAAAGACATATATATATATATAATTTGTAAATAAAATGTCACTAATCTCATTCGAAATTAATTATTTATTTAAAGGAAAAACCCGATTGAAATATACAGGAGGATTGAGAAATAATCCGAAAGCCCTGATAACGTGACAACGTGTTCTCGTGGTAAAAATATATACACAAACAATAAAACATGGTTTATAAATATGAGTGACAAACGCTTGATTTCTGTCGATCCACTATATGTTGTTAAAATCTTATATAGAAAGTGTACTAAAACAAAAGTTTTACTTCTTATGTCTAAGAAATAGCAATCGTTAAAAATATTTATTGTAAAATATTTACAAAATCGTTACGTTTGCATAAATTTAAAAAATAAAAAGTCAGTAGCCGCTTTAAAATAATTAAAGACTACATTTGAATTTTCATGAAACCTGAAGAAATAATTATTAGAATTCTAAATTTATTTTTGCCTAGGCTTGGGTAGAAACTTTTGTCGAAAACTCGCTTTCAGGTCTAGAAAACATAAACAGAGTTTTATTTGTCATAAAAAACAAAAATATTTCGTACAGCTTCTTCCGTAATGGTAACGAATTTCAGATCAACAAAATTTAATATTTGAGATTATAAAATTTAAACGTCCGTTATTTTGTAAATTTTAATATAAGCAAGAAAAACTTTATTCTCTTATTCTTATAAAACGTAACATTGAAGATGATTAAAACAAGTCTGACATATTTCTTCTAATTAGAAAGTTGATTTGATTAAAACAAAATGGCAAATTAATGGGAAACTAAGAATTTGCGGTATTAGGTTAATATGAAGTTTAATCTAAATTTCTTCCAGAATATCATTTTATAAATAATAATATTTTGTGTTTAAAAAAAAAACCTATATAGGGAAACCCACGTAGTGTTAGATACTACGTTTTCATTAAAGATACTAACTCAGGAATTTTTAAATTGGGTTGAATATTACGTTTTAACGGAAAAAACTAGATTATAATGTATTTTGTTGATTGCAAGTAAAGTTTGATTTCATTTAAAGACTATACATAGCATTTAATCAGTTCTACGCATAAACCCTTGCAATGCAATTCACATTTAATAATGATTTCAGATCACTTTCTGTGTCTAAGTTTAAGACTGTTTAGTGTTTAGTGTTAACAACAGTTAGGATTTCAAACTGCACTAATGCTGGACACGGTCCATACTTTGTTTTGTAACAGCCGATTGTTATTGAGGGGTAAATTAATTTTATAACTTTTGACGCATTCGTTAACAATAACTAATCGAGTGGACAATTTAATACGAATTTAGTAATCTTAAATGAATACAGATAAAAACGGGCTAAATTTCAAGTTTTAAATTAGTAGGCTAAACATTTTACTATTTTACATTTTGTTTCATTACTTTATTTATTTACCTTATGTTTTTATTACAAAAGAAACAAGAATAACATTACAAATAAAACTGTAAACTAAATTTTAAATAATATCACATTATACATCAAACAATGAATAATTAACAAAATAATAACAACTTATCAAAAATAAATATAGGGGTCCCATATTATACATTGCCTCTTTGTGACTTCCATTCCTTAACTAATGAAAATAAATATTTTTTGGTCGCTGGCTCACGCTTACAGTAAACATACACTAATTGAGAAACAAAATATCTAACGGTGTACAAGACCCACTTGTATCGTCCCGTAATCCTCGTCGGATATTTTAATCATCACAATATCTTATATTGGTTTGAAGGTAAAAAATTGATTACAATAAGGGATATAAAGAACAAGATGTAAGCGTTGTCCAGTTATTTTAAAACTGCTGATGGTACAAATCCCTTAACGCGAGAGTAAAACCAGGCAACTCAAGTTTATTTGTATTTTTCATTAAAAAGATTGCCTTTTCTTCGCCAAACCGTGATATAAAAACATTCCTTTCAATATTTTTGATGGGGGTTTTACAAATACTTTTCATAAAAGTAAATATGTTTTCAAATGTTTGTTTATAACATGTCCAATAGTAGATAATTAAAACGGCCAAACGCTCACAATCACATGTATCTATATAAGATGATGGATAAAGGTTAAGCATAATTTAGATCCAAATCGATCCAATATATAGAAATAAAGTTGAGCCTTGAGCAATAGAGTATTGGAATTGGAAATAGTTATACTATTAGAATAAGAATAACAAGTGTTTAAAGGGGTATTAACATCGTTATGAGCAACCACTTTCTATTCGTCCTAATTAAGAATTAGAAAGTATAGCCTACTCCTGTCACTTTTCAACTCATATAGAATTACGTAGCCTACAAGGGTGGCCGCGGGGTGGATTTCAAATAAGGGTAGAATGTGAAATGGAAATACCATGTCTTTGCCTTGAAGTGGACCATAAAAGTTGGGTTTTACAAATATATAGTGAAATGTTTTATTCCAACCCATATTCTAGCACGCAGGTTCTTCAAACAGTATGAGAAGTTCTTTATATTTGTTTAACGGACGAAGGACACAATGTTTCTTCAATCTTAGGAATTAACTAAGCTGAGGCAATGTAAACACGATTCAATAAGAACAATTTTAGTCTGTTATTTGTAACATGTACTAAATTTAAAATTGACGTTATTTCGGAACTAGTCTACCTTATTTCCAGCTTATTAACGAATTTCACAGGAAAGATGAGCTATTGCAGTGACTCTTATGGTGAGCCCTAAGGTCGGAAGTAGTCAATGAGCACCGATAATGGTCCCCAGAACCAGTTTTAGGGTGTCATTAAAAATTGTATATATATATATGTGTGTAAACATGTGTTAGCACTCTCATTTTGCGTCCCATTTGGTCTAAATTTGGTACACACGTTAGTTTTCTAAGTGACTCGGACGGGTTTGTCCGATAACTCCAATAACTGAAAGCACTTTTTTTACCGTAAGTAACAGGTTTTTTTTTTTAATTTTCCATACTAGATTGAAAATTTTGAGGCTCATCTAAAAAAATATAGGATTTTTGGACACGACCTTATAGCTTGTCTGGTTCCCCCAAAATCGACCAAATACAATAAAAGTTTCCTACAAGAAGCAAAGCAGAAAATAATCCAAGGCCGGAAGGGCAAGTGCAAACTCTCCAATGCGAGCGGAACGAAGCTGCGCGAGGTGAAAAGAAAACAAATTCTACTATTTTTTTAAATATATAATACACGATATTTCGTACTCGCAGGCCTTCACGAGTAGACCAATTTACCAAATAGTTAGTTGAAACCCTAATGCATATAAACCTAACTTTGGAAATTTCCTCAATTCTCGTCAGGGGTTCAACTGCCTGATTGAATGATTTGTTTTCTTAAATAGTAAAGTAACATAATTTATATGAAATTGACCTATGATTACATTAGAAATTTTAATCCATACGAAACCTCCGCTGCAATTAATTGGTCTTGAGAAACCAAATACTTAAATAGATAGCTTAGGTAACTAAGCCTTAGGGTGAGTGTAAAATTACACCCTTCTGCATGTCTTCCGTTGAAAAAATATAAAATCTTTCTTTTTAAAGAAGATACTTTTGGAGACCCTGTATTTTATCATTATCCCTTGTGAATAAAAATTAAGAATATGATAATGAGCAAATACTAGTAAACAAAAGTATAAGGCTGTCTAACATCGAAGAATAAAGTTATGCTAAAATATATTACGAATAACAATTTCAGAAATCTACTAGCTTATTTTTACTCCTTTTAAGGACTTACTTGCTAGAGCTGTTGTCAGTTAGTAGTGAGTTTGTAGTATTTACCACTATTTTAAATGCCGTTTCAATTAGTTGCATATATTAGGGTTAGTGGATAGGAGGTTAATTAATAAAATATCGATAGTATAGTAATAGGAAGTGAAATAGTATAGGTAGTCTCAATTTAATCTGCACTGTACAGAATTAAGTTTCCTTTGATTACTCTTATTATGAATTGTTTTTTGACCCAATTTATAAATGTTTTGCTTCAGAATAAAGATTAAAGATCAACTAATATTTACACAGGTCCGTAACGTATAAGTGCAGTGTCAGTTCAGTAGCAGTAGGACTATATTCTTAAATTAACAGAAGCTCGAACTTTTATAAATCTATTAAAATAGAAATAATTTAGACCAATAGTCCAAGGTAGTTAGTGATAGTTTAAAGTATACTTTTATGATTGCAGGCATTATTTTATTTAGGCTTTCAAGAATGAAGTAAATCAAAAGGATTGTAAAAAATATGTACATTTTCAGTTATTTTTAACCTCTAAGCCGATCTTATAGGTAGTTAAATAATAGACCATTTCTTACATTACCATCATCTTTTAATTACTTTCCTATCTTGCTCTTGATTTATTTTTTTAAATTAATTAGCCATATGTTTATGATTAGATAGATGGAATAAAATCTGATATTTCCTGACACATTCAATGAGTTCGTCATTCATTGTAAACAAACTAAAAATCACGCTCGTAAAATTCTAAAAATATCTTTGGGAACTAATTTAAAAAACACGGAAGGGATACTAAAGCAGCACTGACAACACCCAAACGAACATGTGCCGGACGTTTGGAAACCCCTCTATTCAAATCGGCAGAAGAATGATCCAATACGGCACTGACACGCCACGCACTGTGTAAATGTAACTTAAGATCTTAATGTTACAATATATCTACATAATTTTGTTATAATTTGAGGTTATGACTGTATAATGATATTTACTATCGAGTATGATAGTTTGAAAGGGTATTATTTGACAACATCAAAACATTTTTCTCAGTATTTTGTTATTCAAGATGTCGCCGAAAATGTTCCTTAAAACACAAACTTTTCCTTTTGTTTCAAAAAATGACCTAGGACTATTAAATGAATGAAACTATCAGTCCAGGTAGAGGTACACTTTACTGAAAAATTATAGCGGATGAAAATTGATGAGGAACTAACAGAATGCTAGTTTTATTCTGGTTGTGTGTTGGGGAGCAGTTACTTCCTTTCACTAGTCTCTGCCACTAATGTATAATTTATTATTGCTATTGGTTAGATAGGGCAGTACATTGAATTCATGACATGTTGGATATAGCTTTATTGTTAATATCGCATGTCAATTTGAAACATCATTTTCAAGATAATAAAAGAGAGAACAAATTGCGCTAGATATACGTTTAGGAGTTTTAATTGACATTTATAATTAGGTGCTAAAGTGTTTTTAGTACTCATCACTTTTGCGACAGCTGTTGTTATGTAACCCTTAGAGTACGAGTTAAAATCTCACTTTCCGGAGTGTTTGTTATTGTTTTGAAAACAAATACTCAAATTGCAACAATGTTGAGAATAGTGAAGAACACTAAGCTACAAAGTATTCCCCAGAAGTCAATCACGGAATGGTTAAAATATTGACCAATATTAAGTTTGTGTTTATGCTTGCACTATTATTTTTCACACTACTCATCTGACAGAACAGAATTCTAAGGTTACAGAAACATTGTATAGTCTATTCAGGAACACAATTGTAATTTTTGTGCTTTGATTTCCTTATTATCGTAGACCTAACATTTTCTGTTCGCTTAACCTGCCTTATCAATAACTATTAATCTTCGACCAAAAACGTTGAATCTGATGAGATTTGTATCGAACGAAAAAGCATCTCCTCCCTTTCCCATTAATATTCCTTGTCCATCTGTCTGCCCATACCCCATACCCTAGAGTTTCCGAGAAGAACATGGTAGGTTGAAATTTTGTATGCATTGACATCCACAACAGCAAAGTCCCTTAGGGCGTGCAAAATGAGAATATATCAAAATCCACCGCAAACTCACCCCTATTGAGCTGTGCTAGCTATAATAAGCCGTCCTTTGAAATCCCAAAACCACCAACCGTAACCATACAAGGTATAGCAAATAAAAATTGTTGGGTAATAATAGTGTAAAATTTAAAAAGCATCGAAAGAAAAAAAGGTATTTTTAAATTTATAAATGCTCTCAACCGTTTACTTTTAACTTAAAAAATTAACATTAATTTGTCAATGTACGAAACCGTTTGTGTACGAAATGGTGTTAAAATTTACTCTAGTGTTATATAGTTTCTAGGCCTGTTCTTTGTATCATCTATCTTGGACTACACAAAAAACTCAAAACTTGTTCGTAAAATAATATTAAAATTAATTGCTCATTTCAGGTAAGTTATTGTATTTATGTTTCATAGAATAATGCTAAACATACATTCTTTTAACTCAGAATATTCTCCTCAGAATTTTGATTTACGGCTTATTTTTTTTAAAGGATGGATTTTTTTCTTTGTTATTTTTTAAAATAAAAACTGAAAGGATTATAATTTTTTAAAAGGAAAACATTCACAAGTGATTAGGTTTTAAAACACTAATAAATGTGTTTATCAAGTGATGCTCACTACTAATGAAGTGTAGGCTACATATTTTAACTAAACAATTCACAACAATCTATCAATAATTTTACCTTATTTACCCTTTTAAAATCCCATTGTTAGTGCCTACAGTGACTAGATAGAGACAGAATGGCCAAATAAGGTCTTGTTTCCTATTGGCCGGCAGCCATGTTTATCCTAAATTCTTATCTGTTTCTATTATATTTGTTAAATTTTTTGCACGAAAAAACAGAATACACTTTTTAAGAAGAAACACAGTTTTTATTATTTAATTTCAATATAAATATCAAACTGTAACAATTAAATCGTTTGTTTTTCCCTTTATAAAAAAAAAACAAAGAGGTAATTTCTCTTATAATTACAAAGAGGTACAACACTAATCTTTACATTATAATTAATTCTGAGCAGATGACATTACTTTTAGGAAAAACATGGCGGCCACTTTCATATGGCCACACTGTCTCTATTTAGTCACTGAATTAGTGCTTAGTCTGCAGTGCTCCCTGGTAGTCGTCTAACGAAGTTGAGGTGAGTAGAACAATGAGCTAAACGTAGAACAATTGTAATGACATAGAATGTTTCTCCCCAAAGTATGAAATATTATTGTGGCAGATAAATTTTAAAAAATAACAAAATAAACTTTTCAATATGTTCACGCACAATTCAGTTGCCTCCCCACACGAATGCGAACAAGTTCATTGAATTGTTAGGTTAATTCCCTACACCCATTATTGTTGCCAGTAACGTGCTCACGCTATTCCCAAGCGTGCAATCCCGACTGATATTTATTTGTTGATAATAGCAAACACAAACAACGCGATCGAACTGAATAAAATAAATAAACCACTAAAACATGTCAATAAACAAATAAACACGACTATACATGCATTACTTCTATACGTTACTGTTTGTGTATTTCCAATTAACGTGTTTGTTATTTTCTCTTGTGAATAATTGACAAAGGCTGGATCACATGTAGACAGATTGCAACCGTATGCACATGTTGCGGCTCCGGCATAGGCCTATGTGTGATTCATCTTGTTTAAAAATGTTTTAACAAATGAATACTGTAATTACATTTGAACTGTGAATAGTTTTTCTTTTTACACGATTTCAATTGTTTGTAAATGATTGAATGTGATGATTTCTGGGTGATCTGTCTTCTTTATTAACTATGCCACCAACATTTCATGAAACAAAAGCATAATTTATAGTTAATTACAAGCATCTCCGGATCAAAATTGTTGGTAAAAACAAACCAAAATTACTTCGACACTCTGAGACGGCGAAACCGAGGAAACACGTGTGGTGGTCCCCTATATATAATTTTTTTGTTTGTTAGTATTGTGAAGTAATGAAATATGCTAAAAATGTAAATGTTATTAAAATAAATAACAATGTTAAATTAAGACATAAAACTGGTAATCAAATTGAAATGAATGTATACAGTGAAGAGTTTATGAGATCTTGAGAGTACCGGGGTTATTAGACTAGAACCAAAATATGGTTTTCAATATTTTAACCATAACTCGGATATACTTTGACCTACAGAAAAACGAACCCAGGAAGATTTTATTTTACACATATAAAGATGCAAAATTTCGTCTCTTGTGAACTTTTTGTAGAGTTAATAATATTTTTAAAGATATTAAACATTTTAAACTGTGAGGTATTAATGTTGTAGTCTGGTCTTTGTGTTATTAAACTCTATGGAAAATTTCAACTAGTGTATCAGTAAGGTTTTGTCATAACAATTAACAAGTAAATAAACGGTATCAGTTAACTGACACAAACTTTCTCCCAACTTACTGTAGTCAAAATAATATTGTTTTTAATCATTTTATTTACTACTTTTTAGAACAAAACAAAAAAAATATTCTACCTACGTTAATCGTATAAAAAAATTATTGTCCCAGGCGGGATTCGATCGCGCGACCTTTGAATTACTGGCCGTATTCGCTACCGTTGTGCTACCCCGTGCGGCCGTGACCGCGATGCTAGATTGACAACATAAACTTGTTTATTTTTTAACATTTCCCCATAATTATAAAACGCCGAAGTTTTGATAAAAGCGGGTGGTGTCATTTTGTTTGGCATCTTAAGCACTATAAATACTGAAAATTTGATAAAAATCGTTAAAGCCGTTTTTGAGAAATTTGCATTTTTGTCATTTTTTATTTGTTTTTAGGGGTAAATTACCCTTAAAAATTAAAAATTCCAAAAAATGAAAAAAACGCCTGGAGATATTAGGGTTCAGTACCTACATACCAAATTTCATGAAAATCGGACCAATAGTGTCCTCTCTGGTCGTGTATACATACTGACACACTGACAGACAGACACCACGTTAAAAACACTTTTTTGGGTTCAGGGAGCACCAAAACAAAAAATTCCACTAAAAATATTTTTGGGTTCAGGGAGCACAAACACAGATAATTGCACTAAAAAATTTTTTGGGGTTCTGGGAGCACCAAAACAGATAATTCAACTGAAAATTCAAATTCGAACATTTTTACGAAAACAATACTTTCTCCATATACTACGTATAGGGTGGAGAAAGTAAAAAAGAACAAACAAAAAAGTGACTACCTGGCAAACTAGTGATTTTCGGACATTTTAATAATGTTATTGCACATTCTATTTGGCTTCAACAGAAACAATACCTAAAACAGGTAGCCTAGAGAGTTTTGAAACATCTTGTATACATCGTACATTTACTGTGACTTACGCGTATTATTTTATTCATATAGTGGAATACTTTTAGTTTGGCACACTTCTAATACAAGTTAACATTATTGTTGTAAATATCTTAGTAAAATTAATTTATTGCTCGAGTTATATAAATATTTGCGTAGTTTAAGATAACATTAACTGTAATAATTTTGTTATGAATAATTATTATGATTAAAACAGTTGTTTATTTTAATTTTTAGTGTTGAAACTTTCCAGAGAAATAGTTTAATTGTTTCTATGAGTTCAGATTTATTATTTGCTTTATTTCATGTAGAAAATGTATATTTGATTACACTTATTTTGTCCAACACTAAATTTGTAACTAAAATTATTTTCACTAAATTTGTGAAAATAATTTTTATAAATAATGCCCAACCATAGAAGGTTTGAAATCACTACTAGATAAACGGTATCAGGAACTGGCACATACTTTCTCACAAACATATTTAAATTATTAAACAGATTCACTTTTACTTCATAATTAATTGTAGGTGGGGTAGGAGAGGTGAGTTATTAAAGTAGGAGATTAACTAATAAATATTATTATTATTATCTAGAGAGAAAACTATTCTACCGATTTCGAACAAATTTGCACCAAACACGTCAATTAGGCTTGTATAGATGTACGAAAAAAGGTTTTGAACATTTTTGAAAAACAACCCCCTTTGTGGCCAAAAACCCCTTAAAAATCAGTTATTATTATTAGCGAAACGAGAATTTTAAGAAAGATGCGGTTTCTTGCACATGGTAGGGTAAATTAAAGGCTACAAATAAGCCAAATTTTATCAAAATTGTTAGAGCCGTTTTTTTTATAAACAAATAATAACTGATTTTTGTGGTTTTTTGTCAAAAAGGGGGTTGTTCTTCAAAACTTTTCAAAACCGTTTTTCGTGCATCTATACAGGCCTACTTGACATGTCTGGTGCAAATTTGTTTGAAATCGATTGAATAGTTTTCGCTCTAGTTTTATATAGGCTATATACAGACATACAGACATACAGATAGACATTTTGTAAAAAAACACTTTTTTGGACTCAGTGGGTCCCAAAACGGATATTTCCACAAAAATCTCAACATCGAGTTTTTTTGCGATTACTGTTAGTATACTTTCACTAAGTATAGTGAGAAAGTAAAAATGTATGTTTTAAATTTAACTTAAACAAAGTCAGTGTAAAAGTGTATAATATGTTTATCCTACTAACAAGAATATTATTGTACCTTAAATTTAAAAACGGAACGATATTATAGAATACCAGATGGCAGAATATAATCCTGACATATTCCAATAATCAGAACGAAACTATTCTGTCAAAGTATGGTGCAAAATAACTTTCTCCTCCCGATCTATTTCTGAAGGTATTGGAGATAAAGTTTAGAGAAATAACAGTTGTGTTAAAGGCAAAACCAAGGGAGGTTAAGAAGAGTTTTTAAATATGTTTTCTTTTATATTCAACCACTGTTTCAACCACCAGTAATAGTAGTATATGGAGTATATTATCTGTTGGTGAATTATTATTTTGATAAAACATTTTGTGTAGCTGATAGTGTGAAACCATCGGATCTGTAGTTTATCTGACAATTCTCCTATTTTTTTTTTTTTTTTTTTTGTAAATTACGTTCCACCATTTTTGAATGATTAGAAAGACATATTTAATTACTAAACATAATAATAGATCCATAATAACATCAATAGATCCTTACAATATTACTTTACTTTTTATTCTGAAAGAATTTGTTATTGAGATAATAAGGTAATTATTTTAGATAATATTAAAGTTTGAAAGTGATTCTAGCCTAAAAACTCCTGATACTAGGCTAAGTTAACTGCAGTTATCAAATCGTATAAATTATATGCTTTATTTTCTGCAGATGGAAACCTGGATGCGAGTGGACAACCTAGCCCGCAAATATAGACTTGACACTTTTTGTTATTTTTAGAGTTCCATAATAAAGAAATAAATTACCATAGTTTGGAGACGCAAAAAATAATTATTGTATAATACTGTCGCGATGAATCGTTTCCAAGGGCTTTATGTAATAAAGTTTACCCTTAAAGGGGATACCTTATATTTCCGAAAGTACTGCTATTAAATCTTAAAATAAAAAAATAAATACAGAAATAATAATGGGGTTAGAGCTACATTATGGGAAAACTGCAACGGATTCAACATTTGCGACAAAGTTACGAAAAATGCATTTTGCGTTCAGGCTTAATAAATCAAATTATTGCTTCGGTTATTGCTTAGGAGACGCCAACTCCTTTCTCTGCTTCCCACCGCCAATGTATGATTTAATTAAGCCATGGTTAGTGCGATATACAGAGTGTATCACGTGATGATGTATGGGTGCTATTCATATTATTTTAGAAAACTTTTGGGATAGCTAATGTTTCGGAACCCATGGAACGTCCTTCGTTTAAACAAAATTGAAGAAAGCAGTAGCGGTACTGCCGACAGAAGTGAAAACTGTAATGAATATAAATCGTTGGTCATATTGGTTTAATCTGAAATTTGATTATTTTAACACTACCAAGTAAACTATTTTAACACAACTTACAAAATGAGGAAGCACAA
>JAGFPH010000001.1:38765-57762 GCA_018207615.1 Philaenus spumarius
TCAGCTAGACAAAAAAACTTAATCTTGGAAAAGAAGTTGTTGGTTATAAATTTAATGTTTTATCAGAGGCTGTAATTTAAACAGTGTTATCTCTTGAATGCATTAATCATTATAATTAGAATCATAAATTTTTGAGTTTGGAAGGATTCACACGAGCGCTAGACAGGACAGAATGCAGAAAATGTACGCTAGACGTGGTTGATAAATTAATTGTAAAGACGTAAAAATGTTTCATGAAAAATTAAGAGTAATTTATAAATTGCGACGAAAGTAATTGTTTTTTTATTCTTTTAAGAAGAACGAGGTTAATAAAACAAGGAAGAAAAAAATATTTCATTATGTAGCCTATTATTATACACTCACTAGCTGTTGTACCAAACCTTGTTCATATTAAAATAAGAACACCTTTATCTAATTCATAGCAGTTAGTACAGTCATTTACAGATTAAATTTCTACATTTTGTCAAATACAAAGTATTATAATTCTCAATTCCGAGATCAGATATAATGGTCCAGGCCACTCGGAGGAAGTAATTAAAATAAATAAGAATTAAGTTTGACTTATGAAATAATTTTATACATTTGACAGAACAAACTTAATAACACAACGATAGTGTCAACATCTTTATTTTTTTCTTCAGCATGCATCCCTGATGATGGCGATATTGTCGCTGAAAAGCGTTTGTGTAATGAAACAAATTACATGTGTTCAGGTGTTTAAACTAAAACATATTTGTTTTGAGCTAAACCATTACAAACCAAGAACATAAATTCAATTTTATTAATGTAATAACCTGATCTTACTATCCAGCCCGCCGTAGTTACTGATGTTTCCGCTGAAAGATGAAACATTTTATTATGGATCTCTCGTTGATTTTGGCAGATCTTTTCGTTACCAATATTCCTACCGCTAGCTTTATTGACTTACCTTTATTGGTTTGGGTATCGTATAACAAATCAAGTGCACTAATTAAAATAGGTTTCAAACATAAATTATTGTTTCTGAAATAAAAAAAAATACAACCAAAACATGTAGGCCTATCAGTTATAATTAATTGTGAACGAATTGAACATTGATAAATATCACCGTTTAAATTAAATTTGATAAATCCATTAGTAAAATGTAATGGAGGATATGTCCAACAAACACTAATAACTCCTTAATTAATCTATATAAAATACTAAAATAGTTCATTCATCCCAATAACCCCCAAAAATAAAGATTGCTTTTAATAATATATTTTACTCCGTAAGATTGAATTCGACCATTTTGGAGAAAGGAGTGTAATCCTTTGTAAATCAATAATAACAAGTACAGTTTTATTTGTTTATTGTGTTTACTTCGTGCCATTTAGATTAGTGTTGACGGGGTGCAGCTCAGAGAACGTAAACCAAACGCCATTAATTAGGCACGAACCTGTCTATGTCGGAGGTTTCAACTCTAGCAGACTGAACGGCCACGCTAACCATTACTATTTTTTAAACACTTTGTATGTGCCTTTAACAAAACTGTTATTAGCGAATCGCCATAGGAAAATCCATGGTAAGACCCAAGGTAGGGATTAGCAAATGAGCATCGATCATGTATATATAAAAATATATATGTGTTCGCACTCAAGCGGCCGCATTTTAAGTCCGATTTGGTCCCAAATTTGGTACACATGTTGTTTGTCTACGTCGCTCGGACGTGTTCGTTAGCCAAAAAAATCCAACCACCGGAAGCACATTTTTTTACCGGAAGTAATTATTTTTTTAGATTTTTCCTACGAGAATGCATTTTTTAGGGTTTTTTCTACAAATATAAATGTAAGATGTTATTCTGCACATTTTTTTTTGACGCGACTTGGTTCAACCAAAATCGATCAAAACGTAAAATACCATAGAAGTACACGGGTCAAAGCCATGTGGTGGATTTTGCCATTGGGTTGGCGTGCGAAGCACGCAATGAATTGTGTATTGAAAATCCTCCCAATATGCGGAATGGCGTGCAAAGAATAGTTTCCAAAATTGTGATTTTCAATACACTCAACTCCACCCCGTTACAAACAGTAGGCATCAGTTGTATTTATTATGCGTACACTGTATGAAAACAAATTAGAAATTTGTTTTTAAAAACAGTGTAACTGGTATTACAATATTAGAACATGTTCATAGAGTATTAACCCAGTAAAACGAACCAACTACTCTTCATCATTTAAATTACTATTTTCGTCAGCGTAACGGCTTCATAAATTTGCATATAATTTAGCTTTCATTTGATTCGCTCTTCCTGGCAACTCGGCCCTAACATGTTTAGTACCCCTGCATTAGACGTAGCAGAATGAAGCGATGATTTCGTGTGTAGGCGTGAACTTTGCCAGTTGTCCGTGAAATTGACAAAACGGAGTTAGAAAGACAGCTTCAGATTGCAGTTGGAACAACTGAAGAGTGTGAAGTATATGTTAAATGTAATTATAGCAGTTCGTCTTGGAGTCGGTTTGTTCGGATTTCAAAAATAATGATCAAAACAAATTCTACTTTCAGCCGACGATAACTGATCATCTATTGCTTAACAATTTACCGATTACAAGATGTTACCCAGCCCTTCTTTGTTTTTTTAAACATGGGAACCAATTCGAAATGGCGTCAAAATTCTTATTTTTTTTAAGGAATGAATGAAATTAACTTTTTATAACATCAATTAATTTGTACATTTTAATAAAATTGTAAATTTCGAGAAAATAATTTTACTAACAAACAAAACCACATAGCCTACCACTAGTTTTCTAATTAATTTCTGGGAAAGTAGATACTAACGTATCGTAGGGTTCAAAACCATTTTCTTGGGAAGACTATAAATATTTATGGTAGATAAAAATTTTAATTCCTCAACAGGTTGGTGAATTTTCATTGCACAAAGAGGGTTAAGTTATGTTATTTGAAGTAACGAGACGAATATATTTCGTCGTTTTATTCGGTAAATTCACTCCTCTTTAAAAAGTATAAAAAGTGGAGTCTTTTTGGGTTGAAACCAACCGCCAGATCCGCCAAAGCTGGATTTACCCTAGGCCTAAAGCCTCTTTCAATTCGTACTGGAAAATGCTTTGCTAAATACAACTTGAACTTTCACATAATGTTTCCTTTTAATATTTGTATTTTTAAACTTTCAATCTAAAGACTACTCTTTTAATCTTAACGTAACTACTGCATTTGCTGAAAGCTGGGGTTTAATTAATAAGAATTTCGCCGGTTCCACTTTATATTAGTGCATCATAGACCCCCGACTGATTCGTCTCTCAATAAAATATGATCTATTCGCTTTAGACCAGGACCAGGTCAGCACAGTAACAAGTACCTAATACGTTTAAAATAAAGGGGAAATTAGAATGCGTTGTTCTACAACAATTACTATAATCTGACAGAGATTCATCTCTAAAAAATACTGCCAAGACTGTTTAAGATGCATACAGACAATGAGTAATTGGGGAAAATAGCAATTCTATCGGATAGCGGTTATGTTCGTGTAAAATATTTAATATCATTGTCAGCATAATGAGTTCTTATTTTCAATATTATGGGAACTTTAAAAAAAGAATCCCTCGTTTAGGTGTTGACAAAGTAGACTGAACTCTTATGTAGGCTAGATAATTATATTTTCTGAATTACTTCTAACTGCACAATAAATAGAAGCCTACTAGTTTTTTTTATTAGAAAAAATTTATTCAATATCTAATATTTTCTAGTGAAAGTCGTTCTATAACAAATTCAAGGATTACAGTGAAGATAGTTTTTATTTAATTTGGAGTAAAATTTAAACAGTAATTCGGACGAGAAGCGTAAAACGACTCTAAACAGAGTTTTTCCGAGCGTAGCATAATATGCAATTGTTATGGCCTTCGACACCCTATCCACGCTCTGAATTGCAAAGTAAAGGGCATTCTCTTGCCTTGGCAAAAATCGTGTTACAAAAGGGGTTGCAAAATCCCCGAAGGCCAATAGTCTAAGTAATGAGCTAAGCGAAGTGTACTCGAGGGTTTATTTTTAACAGATCACGTGAACAGTTAAATATTGTTAGACAAATTTAATGCAAGAGGTGCGCCTACTGATAGTTATGATTCATTGTTTTATTAAAACAGACATGCAAATGTTGTTAGCATCCAAAAGACAGACAAGCCAATTATACGCAAAGCTAACCAGATTAACAAAGTAGCGAAAACAAAACAGACAGACTGAGACAGCAGTTTTTATACAAGTTCTACCTCGTAGAAAGAAGAACACAACTAACTCTGTTGGATAGATTTGGACCTGGTCTATCTACAGAATAACAAAATTCAGATTCTAATATAGTATTTAGTCTACAGAATGTAAAAGAAGCGCAAACTGTATTTTTTAAAGAATTTTATGTAACATTGGTGATATTATTCCATATACTTATTGTACCTTAAATTACTTCCTTGTAGAGATATTAATTATTAAAAATTATAAGTTTTTACACAGTGGGAAGTTTTTAGTTTAAAACAGGCATTACATTAAATGACCAAGAATAAAAATAAATTTTGTAAAATTCGATGATTTAATTCATTTGAAAGTCAATAGTGTAACAAGAAACTAAATATGAGTTGTTATATATTTATTTGACAAAATTACTAACTTGTTAAATACATTATTATTGGTACGGTATTATTGTTGTATAAAGTTGAATCATTTCGGAAAATTTTATACAGCCTAAATATTCTCAAAGTTACTTCTTTTCCAAAGAGAGGGAAAATATTCGTTGAAAATATCACGATAAAAAAGCAGTGGACCCGGGAGGGGCGGAATTGCATCGAACTAAATTGACCCTCCATAAAGAGCAAACATCCCCCGACTGAACGTTATATAAAATGTAATTGTTACGACTTCACACCCTATACTTTTCCAGTTTAGAATTGCAAAGTAAACGACGATGTGTTATTGTTGAAAAATTCGTGAGCCTGGGATGGTAGAGGAAGGGTGGTGTGAGGGCTTGGCGCACTGCCAAGGTAATGGAGAATAGTAAGTTCGCCTAGAGCTCACGTGGAACTTGGTATTGAGTTAGTTATAACTGAACCTTATAGTAAATTGAAGCGTAATCTTGATCGTATTTGTTGTGTTGCTTAGAGAAGCATACAGACTTTAGGCAACATTAACTTGCTTCAAATTAGGAGACATGGGTGGCCGTAGTACACACAAAGATCAATCAAACCCGATTTCATTTTTCAAATTAATATATTTTTTGTAATATTGTTTCATAATATAATTTTATTCCACATGTTAATACTTTGACCAGCTGATTATTGTTTGAAATTCGAACATTTAACTTAATTATTAAATTGCTACTGATTAACATTTGTATTTTTTTCTCATTTCAGCTCTTCTTTTTATTCTCTGCAAGTTTTGCTTGGTTGACATATATAGACATATGTTTTTATTACGATATTATTTGGTTTTAAATTTATTAATAAATATGTAAATATAGATACACGAGTAATGAGTATGGCCAGGGGCCAAAACTTCCTACGAGAATTTGAAGTAGTTGAATTGTATGGCCTAGTAGTTTGCTTGAAAAAAGAGATAGTAAATGAAAAATAAATTTTTATTTAAAATCCCATTTAAGAAAATTTAAAAGCAATACTTATTTTAGTAATTCTTATTTGATAACTTTTTAAAATTTAAATAATCCAATGTTGAAAATACTAATTTGTCTATATCCGCAATTTCTCGAGAAAAAAGCTCTTTACATACGTACCCGTTATCTAAGAATGTGAAAATGTTATAGTTTTGACATTTAAAAATATAAACATCTGACTGTTGAGTTTTATAAAAACATTGCATTACGTTTGGAAAACTGATTTTTTCTTAAGTGGTGATAAAAACTTTCAATTTCCAAAATATGTATAATTCCAAACATACTTTATGAAGAAAGAATCATCCATATAGATTTACGTAAACGTATCCACTGTTCGTATGTTGTGGTTTGTACTAGTAACAAAGGAAGCTATTATTAATACTCTACCTCGAGCAATAAAAACCTCTTTTTAGAACGAGCATTCTAACGACTAAACTTCTTCGTTAATCCACTATTGTTCGGAAAGACGAATTTCTAGATGGGGGCATAGTGCCTGGGAATATAATTAAAGTAATAATTACTCATAGCCGGTTTAATTTTCCAATTTATAACAGTAATTAATAACTGAGCTGCGTGCGCAGCTGTATGTATGCGTAAGCGGATTATCTCGTAATCGCTTTTCCTACTTGGACATTTTGTTGTCAGTCTTGTGTGAGGTTTTAGTGGTTCTCTCTTCGACAACTCTCGATAAAATAGTCATGAAGGTAACAACTTGAGAGGGAACTTGCCATAAAGTTTTATTGTAGATTTTACTGATTCAAGTTCGCTTTCAAAGGAAAATAATTTGAAGAAACGTGACAAGAATTCTTAAGGCAAACTCAAACATTACTGGCACAAAGTTAAAATCTTGTATTATTCTCCTACTCCTACGTTACACATAAATAATAATTTTAGGATAATAAATTATCTTTTCAAGTATTATTTACACAATTTCTGAGTGTTAACCGTTTTTGAAGATGCTCTTACTCCAAAACGCGTCAACGAATTAGGACGCATTGTTTTCAGAGGAACAGGTGTGCAAAATCGCGGAGAAGCGGGTTAAGTGATACAAGGAAGTAAGCTTGAGTGTTGTTGCGCTTGCTAAATAATTAAAGATAGATCAAAATATTTTTCGAAAGAATAGTTGACAGGGAAACCACGACAAACTAAGATAAAATATTACATACAGCCCTCGATAAGTATTTTTATCATAAGGTTTGCGAGATACTTTTGAATTGATGGCAATGTCGTGTGAACCTTTCTGTTAGAGGGGGAAATTAAATACTTTCAAAAATACTTCGATATAACTCCTACTAAAGAATGAAAGATTTGTATAGGTATTACATAACCTAACATTTCCATACTACAACAAATGTAATTACCATATTGTGTAATCAATAGAAATAAGACTCAAATGAAGTAAACTCAACACTCGCAGTCCAAATTACAGGTTTGCAGACATACTTTTATGACCACGCAATTGAATTTGTAAGTATGCGTTTTTAAAAGTGTAAATATTTGCATTTTATAACTTATTAATTAATACCCTTACACACAAAGCAATAAACGAATGGTAATTTATTAAATTATATCCATTAGTTACTTCTGCACACAATAAAATATAGACTTACAATCGTAAACAAACGTAGAATACACTATAAATTAAACTAATTAGAGACATAATGAATAGAACTATATCACGCAACGTTTTATGATGAAGAGCGTTACAATTGTAGAGCTAATTCAATGTTTGCTCTGCAATTTAGTTTCTTTTTAATGAATTGTAGTTAATTTACTGCAAATCCTTCGCTTTGAAAGAAAGTTCATATAAAGAAATTGTCCTTGACATTATTGTTACACTTAGGCAAATTTAGTGTTATACCATTTTATGATATTTCATTTTTTCATTTCATTTATTTATCCTGTAGACAATAAAATTGTATAACATCTTAATAACAAATCAAAGAAATCACACAGAACTCTAATTGTGTTGATACAATATACCAAATAAATAAATTATAATAAATAAATAATTAAAACAAAATTGTAAACAACATTTAACATTTTAAAAATAGACACTTAGATTTAAAATAGCAAGGTATCAGCAATGACGGAAGCTTTCTCACCACAAAAAATTTGATTTACATTTCCTAAATAAATAACTTTATATTATAACTTTTCATAAAAAGACTTGAACAGAAATGTAATAATAAGTGATGGATTACTAAACAAAATCCTGGTGCTTTACCCTTTCCACTCCAATTACTGGGGACCTAGTGTTGCTATCAGGTCAATTTAATTTTGAGCGAAAATTAAACCACTGTAACATGTTTACTAAAAAAAAAGTATTTCTGTCAGTTGTTCTAAAAGGCTGATTTTTTTTGTAGTTTCTTCTATGACTTAAGTATAGATTTGTATGAAAAAAACATATTTTTATTTTCAAGTATATGTTTTTAATTTTTATTTATTGAAAAAATATAAATTTGTAACAAAAAACCGGAATAAACAAGAATTTTGGAAAAATTTTCAACGGGAAGACCTATATTTGTTGCTTGTTTTTTGTTTTCTGTATCATTATAAACAAAATTAAGTGGTTTACACATGTTTTAGACACAATAATAAATTATTAAAAAATTATAATTGAAAAACAAGTTTTTTGTAAAAAATGAGTTTTTATGAAAACAATTAGTTTTGACACCAACTTGTACAAAACTGCCTCAACTATTTATTTTATTGCTTAACAACAGTATTATGTAGATCAGAACTAGTAAGAAAAGCTTTTTTCAAAACTGATTGGTAATATTTCAATCACTCAGGTTCGAAGCAAAAGTTCCGTCGCCACTAACGTCATTTGGTAACAAACTGCCGTCGTCTTCGTTCATTTTATTTCACAACAATCATTACTATTATAAAAAGAACAATATTCAAAAATAAACTGTGAAATTATACACGATAACCTAGTACAACAAAACTAAACAACGCGTAGCTCACTAAAACCATAGATCATGAATAATAAATAGATCTTGCATCCATACGGGGGTTGGGTGCCGGAAAAAAGGTGTTCGCGAAAATAGTACATGATCGCGCCGCGAGGTAGCGCTAGGGAGAAAGCATTGTAAGCATTGGTGTTTCCAACCAGCTTCCTTCGTTTCCCCAATAGATAGCGCCAAAAAAGTCGAATTTCCAGTGGAACAAAATATTGCATTGGATCGGAGTTCTATTAGGTTATCCAAATACAATGCTAAAACACTGCGTAGTAAGTAGGAACCAAACAACGGCGAGAGCAGACAGCTCTGCTGTTTACAGCAGCCAAAGACGGCAAACATTACATTTTCTAAGATTTATTTACCACAGAAACTGAACTCAAATGGTCCTAAAAAAATCCACAGATAGCAGCACATCTCAAACTTCAACAATAGCGGTCATGAAAGTAACTACGTCTGAAATGCAATCAAAGAACGTTATCATAGCGAGTTCGGGGCTCGCCCGACATAGGGGTTCGTGCGGGTTAGTAGGGTGCGGGGCTGCCCCGACACTCGAGTGGAAAGGGTTTTAAACTCATTCACAGAATAAAATTATTCAGACAACAGAAGTTGTCTAAGGCTGTTTTTAATTAAAAGACTTATAGTTTGTTTATCTTGTCTGGAAGTTTATTATCACCTGCTTTTGAAAGAAGTTGATTATACAGAGTTAACCTGCATTTTTTCACACGGTATTCACAAGCATGGTACTGTATGTGTTACGTCCTTGTTAGTCACATGATTACACTTAAAATATAAGATCACTTCCTGTGTGTAGATATTTGTAATTGTAAGTTAACCAATATATTTAAAAACATTTCTACAAGTTTGTAACTTGTTTAATCCTGCCACAAGCCCAGTAGCTTTTTTGTTTGCAGAACAAACACTCTTTGCATATTTTGAACTGATGAATTTCCCCAGAGTCAAATTCCATAGTTCATGTGTGGGATACACAGAGCAGTTAAAAGAATTGGAGTTTGGCAGTTCCGTTTTAAATTTAGCAGAGCAAATACTCCTGAACTAATTTTAGAACTGATGTTATTCCACGTTAGTTTGTTATCTATAGGAGCCCCAAGACACTTGCTGAATTTACTTCTTCAATTAATTTCACTTTCTCCTAAGAAAACACTTGGTGCCTGATTGTACCTTTCCTTTAAACTAAAATACATGTAATTTGTCTTATCAAGATTAATTGTCAAATAATTTTCTGCCAGATCCTGATCCTTGGCATTGACCTGTAAGTAGGCTTTCTGCTCTGGGATTTGCAAATAGTTAGGTTTAAAAGCTATAATATGATAGTTAGCTTTATGATTTGTTATTATGACATCTGTCTGTTTTCTGTGTATTTAAAAAATATGAAGTCACTACACTGAGTAAAATAGCTTTAATTTATTGAATAAAAACATGATTTTCCTTTAAATTACTTAAAAACAGGAAAATACTACGTTTACTTTTGTTGCCTAATGGTTATATGCTCGTACATTGTAGTATTTTTCTAAATTAACAGTTGTACGCATAAATGGCAAAATTATGAAATATGACCACCATTAATAAAAACGTAAGTGCTTACAACCCACATTCTTATCGCGTTCGAGTATCTTACTAATGAGATAGAATAAGGCCAGGCTTTTCAAGGTTGAGTCAGCTCTATAAAACATTTATAACTTAATTTAATTACACGAAGGAACCTTTGAGAGTGAAAGTTTGGTTAAAAAGGGTATTAGTGTACGCCTAGGATGGTTAAATTATCTAAGATCAAAATGCTGAAAGAAATAATTACATTTAAAAACTTTTGCTATATTTCCTTTGTCCGTAAAATCTTTACAAATAATTTTACTATCATGTGTAGGTGATTTAAAAAATATTTTCCTCTTGCCAGTGGAACTAATGATAAAGGCAAAGCGTTTAGTTGTATATTAATAATAGGTTAATTACCTTATACATCATCCGGCAACAATCCAAATTTTTTCTGTGTAGGATTACCGGTTTCAACGGTGTACCGTCATCTTGAGATCCTTATTAGTTATTCTTACTTTCGGCCTGTTCTGGCATCGTCTTCTTTACACATTGGCACATTTAAAACATTTGTCACATATATTAAGTTTAGAAACATGAAATAAATAAATAGATTAGAATAGTGATGTGAATAGTAAGCATAATAGTAGATTATAATCTATTTATTTATTTCGTGTTTCTAATCTTAATATATGTGACACATGTTTTAAATGTGCCAAATGTGTAAATAAGACGATGCCAGAACAGGCGGAAAGTAAGAATAACTATTAAGGATATGAAGATGACGGTATACCGTTGAAACCGGTAATCCTACACAGGAAACATTTGGATTGTTGACGGATGATATATAAGGTAATTAACCTATTATTAATATAAATAAAATACACAATCCAGGAAGTTAAAAACAATTTGTTTAAAGAGTTTAGATCAAGTATTTAGATTTGATAATACGCTACCTGCGCTGGAAGGTATCAACTCTGTAGCAAACTGGACTGGCGCCTTGGCCATTCTGCCTCCCTAACAAAGTTTAAATACTTTTTACTTAAACGGCTTCTTGGAATTCTTTTTTCGCTTACAGTTACGAGAGTGCACCTTCCAGGTCAAATCATAATTATTTAAACTCTTTTTAAATACGCTTAGGATCCACTTAATTAAAAAATGCTAGTGTTTTGAAACTAGTAGTGGGAAATTATAAACGTTTCGTTCACCTTCAGAAAAACATAATCACAAACTCGTACTACTCACAATGATAAACATCGAATTTCCCCTTCGTTAACAAAAGAGTTAAATTTTTTTTAGACTCGTAGTACTAAAGGAACTCAACGTAAATTTTAAAAGCAGAACAGAAATGATTTTTTTTTATTTACAAGGTTGCATATTGTTTAATACACACAATAAAGACAACAATAATTTCAAAGTACATGCTACTTAAAATTAGAAAAACTAGCTTAACCGTGCGAAGCATTCGCATTCTAACTTACTTAAATCCCACTTAATTAAAGTACACTCCGTATATTTAGTATCGTATAGTGCGTAAATATACAATTAATTAAAAATAGCAATGTGTGGCGTAACGGCAGCTCTCCAGCTGGGTATTGTTATCATCAGTGTTGCCAACGCAAGGAAAATATTCCTATAACTTACTTGATCTTACATCACTGTTACTTTCGGATTATTTATTTCTTTTTTTTTCTTTTTTCGTATAATTATATTTTGTGTATTTTTCCGGTGTAGCGGTCAAGGAAAGCTTTAAAATGATGCCTCATTCATGTAATTTGATGATGTATTAAGGAAGTTATAGCATACCGACAAAAAAAATGGCCTTGAGAAATAATTTATGTGATTAATGTAAACTAATTTCCTTGTAAATTCTGTGTAAAATAAACAGAACACTCAAGTTGTCATAACTTCAATACATAACTTTCTTATCTTCATTACACAGAACCTGATTTGAAAATTACGTTTCGAGAAGTTATTTTCATAATAATTGTAGAAACTAGTTTTTGATTATCTGTTGCAGTAAAAAAAGAACAAAAATCACCCTTTCGGGTAATATTAATCTTACACAAATACATTTATTGTTGTTATTTTGAATTTAATAATTTTCTTCTTCATATGGTTCCGTATTCCGTATAGGATCACTCTTTTCACTATAGGTTTTTTCTGGAAAGAATGAAATTATAACAAATAAATTTTACATAACTAAACAGCAAGAATTGCAATAATCAGAAATACAAAAATATTTCACCAAACTTTTAAGGGAGGTAGAAGGTTCCCGACAAATAAATATTGTATGACACTGTCGGGTGGGATATTGTTTGAAAAATACTTTATTTTAGGATATCGTATTTAAATCATAGTAAGATACAGTTTTGAAGTTATCCCAGAAAATGCTTGAAAACACTTCCCTCTCTTTTTTTGATTTTTTTTAGAGATTTAGCAAATCTAAACTTATGTAAATGTATAATATATTTTAGCCACTATTATTGGTAAAGTTAGAAGATTAATATATTAAGTATATGACGAATTAAATATTTAAATATTGGCGATGTTGTTAAATATTTAAACTCAAGTCTCGAGTCGAAGTCACACTTTCCAAGTTTTTAAAAGTATTTATGTTTATTTTCTGATTATGGCAAAATACAATAAATAGTAGGCTATTATTTTTAATTTGTAATAAATTACCTGCTTACACGCTTCCTCAGCAAGGGCTAAATTAATTGAATTACAAGTGAAAAAACATGGACCAAGACCGGGATTTGAACCCAGGACCTTTGAATTTCCGTGGCAACACTCTACCAACTGAGCTATCCTGATCCTCCAGATTTTGGTCGATGTTATCTCACTTGTACGGTTTTACTGCATTTATGAATTAATAGACTGAATACCTCGCATTGCGACATTGAAAACAATCTCAATTCTTTTTGAAGCCTACGGAAAGGCAAAGGTCCTGGGTTCAAATCCCGGTCATGGTTCATGTTTTTTCACTTGTAATTTAATAACAATAAATAGGTTAATTTAGTTTACAGTTTATAATAGTAGCAAAAGAAACTATTACTTTTTATTAAATTTTTGTAAGTAAATCTTTTTCATCGTGTGTTCTTTAAAATAAATTGCAAATGAAAAATATGGATTATGAAATCTCGGCAATAAACTCGTTTAAGTTTAATAATAACTGATTATGGAACTATCTTAAGTGTGGTGAAGATTATGTAGAGCCATTATTTCCACGATTGAATAAATGTGCTTATCGATAAATACTTTTGCTTACAGTTCTGCCACAGCTGAAATATCTTGCCTCTATCCCTCCGTAGAATACAAAGGCTCATAAGTTTTAACTGTTGCTGGAGTATAGCCTACGTACCTACAACTTGAAGGGTTAGCGTGACGGTAAGCTCGAAGGAAGGCGTAATTACGTCATTCAATTGCTGAAGCCACAGAAGAGATATACTTATAGAATGCAGCTGTTAGACGTTGCAATCAGTAAGACAGACAACATTAATGTTTGAAAGTGTAGTTTGTAACTTCAACTACGATTGTACACGTGTGTGTTACACTTATAGTATATCTTCAATAATAGTTTCATTAATTCTGTTGATATTGTAACTCTTTGTATTAAAAAGAAGCTAACTTTATTAGTTTTTGCCGTTATTGGAAGTAATCTCATAAGAACCCATCTATTTGGAAAACTATTTCAGACTTTGAATACTTGTGAATAATTCAAACTTTCTCATTATAATAATTTAGAGTAACTAGGGTAATTAACTCATTTTAAAATTTAGTGTTAAAAAATAATATTTAGTTGTTCTCATAACAATAGAATATATATAATTAAATTAGAGACCATTAAACTCATAGATTTTAAGAAAAAATTGTAAAGTAATAGTACGTTATCATCTAGCATGAGACGTCCGGTATTTTTTAAAAAATCAACTGCAATCAGCCGAAAACCATGAATCTATAAACCTGGTTATTTTAGTCCGATCTTCACGATTGTTTACTGTATATAATGAGACGTTAAATGTTTTCTTTCAGCCTTTTAAACAAAACGATGTGTTAACAATGTTAAAGCTTACATTGAACTGACAAGATTTACCTATTTATTGTGATTATATATTTTTATCTTGGTTTTAGCTTATAAAAGCGATTATTTTAAAACAAAATTGGATACGTTTCCGACGAAAAAAATTAACAAAAATCCTACAGTTTGAAAAGAGATTAAATTATACTAAGTATTAGTAGGCTAATGTAAAGAATTATTAAAGATTTATAATGGCAACTTCATTGGGTTTTAAAATGCAAGTGGAAGAAACATTTATAGTACCAATGGCATTACTGGCTCTATTTTGTAAACGTTTTCAAGATATCTTAGCATACCATCTTGAAATTCGGTATACCTGTTAAAAAAATAATAGCAAAAGTCTAAACCAAGCTTCGAGATTATACCTTAAATGTTTATGAGAACAAATAAATAGTAAAGCGCCAGTGTTAAACAAGTAGGTATAACCTCTAATAATATTTAGGATTTACACTCAAAACTCACACGAGCAAAATATGCTTAAGTTTAAACTAAATTTCGAGTCAACACCTAACCAATTTGATGACAATACATGCATTTACTTTTGAGGTTCTGAGGGTAAAATTCGAGCGTGTGCCCCCTCTAGTTATTTGAAATATAAAATATCGAAACTTGGTATGCGCGGCAATCTGTAATCGATGTACTTGCGTGCCAAGTTTCAAGATGATAAAATTATTAGAGGCAATAGATGTAAGAAGTTTCGTAGTTCCGACCGCGAAATAGTTCCTAGTCGATATCATTGAAATTGCCGCTACAGTAGGATACAGTAGGATATGTACAGTACATAAAAATACAAATTAGGCGGTATTGTATTAGATTGTATTTCTTAATATGTTACTATTTCGACTTCGTATTTAACCTCAGATACTTGAAAATCAACAACAAAAAGTGAAAAACTATTATTTCTTCGCTATTTTCGAATTTCGCTCAATTTTCGTTTTGAGCTCTGAATGTTAATTTTGGAGTCGGGTGACTCTAAAAAATACAAGGGTCTAAAAATATCACAGTCTGACTTTAAGTATTATTGTTACGTTAGTTTTACGTTTCTTACATGGTCGAGGACAAAACCGTAACCTTTAAATGTTTCAGCTTATAATATGGACATTATATAAATATTTGTGAACACATAGGTTGTTAAGTTTAAACCTAAAGGCAATGGACTATAAGGTAATAAGTTTTAAGTTTCACGAATAACATCAGATTACGTCCATGTAATCCATAATTTGTTAATGTTTGTAGGTTAGGTTAACAACGTAATTCAGTTATTGTAAACAATCGATGTTGGTACGAGGTAAGGAGAGGAGCTGCTAATTAATTAAGTAGTATGGTTCGGATACAGTAGGCAAAGGATAGTAGTGCAATTTCAAATCAGCTGTAGACAACCATCTTTATATTACTCCTTAATCAATCAGAATTATATCTTGGCTGTTGATCAGTAATCACTTCTCCAAAGTTAACACACCCCTCCATCTCACTCTCGCTGGATTCCTGCAATTTCATCTCACCTAATGACTAACATCACAAATTACGATGTACTTGCTTTAGAAAGCAACCTACTGAGATGTTCTATAATCAACTCATTATTACTCAAGCTTCGTAATTTTGTAAACTGAGATGAAGGTAAACGATGAAAGTATAATGAACATAACAAAATGTTAAACATAATATCTTGTTTAATCTTAAATTTACCTTTTACTAGAATTAGGTGCAACGGCAAGTAACTGCTTGTTTCTTTGTTGGAACTTGCTTTTCAAAATAATTTTCACTTATCTATAATCTTATATAATATAATATTATTATATATTTTATTGTAAGGTCAATTTCTAGAGTTCTATTTAAATTTGAAATAATTAAAATAATTTTAATTTTCATAGTTTTGGCATTTTTGGAAAGCGCTTCTTGAGCAAAATAATTTATTTAAGATTTCATACTTACGTTGAAATCATTTGTACCTCAATTTTAAAAAAACAATGAAAAACTGTGCAGTACTTTTATTTCTGCAGAAAGCTACCAAGTTGTGTTTAACACAATCATGATACAAATAAATAAGTTTATATATTTATAATGGAGAAAGAATGATCAGTGTCTGTATTTTGTATTAATTTTGTCTGTTTTTAAGTAATCTTAATGCGGCATTTTCAAGAGAATTAAAAATATTATTTCTACGACTATATATAAACGAATCTTAAAGTAAAATCTAGGCTTAGTTTTGTGTTGAACTGAAGTTAATCAGCTGTTATAAATAATATATCCATATCCTTATTATCTGTTCCTTTGTGCCTACGTATCAACAGCAAACTGTTTACCTGCATCCTAACTTAATTAGTAATTTACGCTGTCGCAACTAAAAACATTTAGACGGATTACATGGACGTAATATGTCCGGACCAGGATGTGTAGTTATTTGGACCGTGAAACGATCTTGTTGACAGCTGATTCTTTGTACGCTTATTAAAATATAATAATTATAAATTGTGAAATAAATAATTATTGGAAACTACTGAATAAATCAACACAAAAATACGTCCAAACGCCTTTTTGCTTTAGGGAATACTTTCCTGTCGAACTTTATTTTGCCATGCATTATAGTTTTTGAGATATATACAGAGGCCAGAGGAAATGTTTATTATTATACTAGGGATAATCAAGCAGAGTTAGAACAAAATGTGAACATTTTTTAAGTCATAGTATAACTTACACTGAAGAAGTTTATTAACCTTTAATAATTTTATTGCTATATTCAAAAAATAGGCACAACATTTATATACAACTTGTAAATTACTTATGTAGGCCTAATATAAAACTTTGTTAATATTTATACAATTAAATTGAAATGCTGTATAATAATATTTTGTTTTGGGGAAAACAAAGAAAGTATTATTACTATCCAGCACATAGCTTATACCTGAAATATCCTGAAATAAAATACAATTTTGTCAAATGTCCAAAGTTCTTCCTGTATATTTTATTACTATCGAAATATATTTCAGTCAAAATTATCATTCCCTGCTTTTTAAATAAACAAAATTGCGTCTATAATTCTGCATCCATGCATACATTCCAATCATTATGTTTTCTGTACGCCGTACACAATTCAATTTTGAAAGTTCACTTTATTTCCGTGGTGAAGTTACGGGTAGAGCAATTGAAAACGGCCAAGAGGAAATTGCCTATCTGGAATGATGAATAGCAGATATATATGTAGCTGGCAGTCATATAGTGGGCGAAGACACGTACGGGACAATTACGGGCCGTGGTGAGACGTGCTTGAACGTTGCCCTCGACAAATATTAACTGCGCCTGATCGGAAAATAGAGAAATCTGAGTTGTTCAAATTATAATTGAACCGTTTGAAATATATAATTAGATAATATTCTTAGTAATCTTTAATGTTCACGTATTTATCCGTGTCGTAATAATTAACAGTTCCTCAGTCCTATATATAATTCTCTAGATATCTAAATAATTTATATTACCTAGAAAGATACCATTTGGCAGGAAGGTATTCCTAAATACAAAAAAGAGTGCGGACTTTGTTTGATTTTATTCATTCAGTTGCTTATTAAAAATCAATAAATAATATTTAAGAGTTACTTTTCCATTTGAATAACACTGGCATTGAGTAAACAGAATAAACTAGCTATCGCACTAAAATTATACGTTCTTTATTATAAATATAAAAAATCAGTTGGCAACAGTAACCTAAATTCAAACATTTGGCAGGTCTTTATATCTGTCAGTTTTAACCTGCAAGCTACCGTTTTAATCAATTTAATACATTTTGAACGAAGTTTTAAACTTATTTTTACTGAACTAATAAAAAAAAGATTTTACGAAGAGTTTAAACAATTAATTGAGGGGCAGTTTTATAAAATTAATTATATTTTTAAACTTCATTCAATCACAATATTCAAAAAAGAACGCTTAAATAATTAAATTAATTAAGTACCAAATAGATTTGAAACCAGTTGTCTTAAATCATAAATAAGTGTTAAATAAATTCTATATACAGGAAAAGTTTGAACATTCGTTTGATTATTACTAGATTATAAATCTATCTATCAGATTTTGATCCAACTTTTATTGACTTGTTTAAGGCACTGCCACCCAGGTAACTGTTTTTCTTTTGACTGCCGTTTAGACGCACAAAATGTTAAAATGTTTGACTGCCGTTTAAATGTTAAAATACAAACTAAAACATTAATCGGAGGAGTATTTCAATGAGAAGATCTACAATAAGAGCACGAAAAAATACATCTATTACAATAGCTATCTACCTTTTTCTGTAATAACTCTTTTACAAATTCGATCAAAACTGTTATTTTGCTGGCTTGCATAATTTGGGTAAACAGTTAAACATACATTAAACTAATGTTTTAAAAAGTTGTAGATAAGAATACCTTTTACCTCTTTCGCAAAACTATAAGAAAATCACCCGCCTATAGATCATGAGTCATTTATCTCACAGGTGGTCTCAGTTTAACCTCTCGCTTAGAGGAAGTTAGCATTACTGCTTAGTTCTACGATCTACCAATTGGTACCTTTTCGCGACTACAAAGCTCTTCTACATAAGAGAGTAGACGTACAAATTTTAAAATCCGCCATTATACTCCCGCCAGTAATTATACCCGGACCTTACAACATCCATTGTTCTTTGGCGCATTGTCCAAATAATATGCGCCGCACTCTTTGACTCTATTGTATCACTGGCGAAGGCCGCCAAAGACAAAGCCCAAATCACTCCGTAATCAGCTGATCTTTGCTAATGCTGTGTCCTTA
>JAGFPH010000001.1:73587-88143 GCA_018207615.1 Philaenus spumarius
CTTTAACAAGACGGTAATTAATTTGTGAAAGTGAAACGTATTATAATTATACTAAACCAAAACAGACATTTTTACATTCAACCAGATTTCTTGATTATTTAGTATTATAGAATGTAAAATGTTTTAAAATGTATTTTACACCCCATATTTGTTATAACTCAAAGACAAATTCTTAAATCATTAAAGCATTTAAGTTATGTGAATAATAATGAAGTTATTTGAGCTAAATCGTCACAAAAAAGCACATCTAATTATAAAACTACAACATAAACTGCATAATAAATAAATATAAGAACCACCTTATATACGTAAGCATGGTAGACAAACGGAAACTTTCCACACTGCTAGAAACCGCAATCTACTTATGCTGAGGTGTAAACAGCGATTGTACTAATACACTTTGCACAAAACAATAGAACTGACCTTAGTTCTGTATTTGTTTCCGTACATCTAGTGTTCTGTGTGTTCGCTGACTTTGTTTTAGATATTTTACTGTTAACACATCTTTACCTTACTGTTTTGACTTATCTTGAACTGTATATGAGACATACACAGGCAAGGTTTTCACAAACCCAATTTTCATCACTAATTAGTCACATTTTGAAAGAGATTATGAAACATAGCTCTAGTTACCTGGAAAGCCATGCCATATATAGAGAAGTCATCCATCTGCAGACCACACTGCCTTTCTCGACAGGCAGCTTAGGCCCACGGCTTTAGTTTAAGCGATGTAGTGATACATCTTTATTACATAAATATTTCATTATTTGTAGAAAACACATGAAAATGTATTCTCATCATTGCCATAATATCCCGACCTTTTCTAGTTACAGCCGAACTATCTGACGTTGGATAGAGGAGGAAGAACTATCAGTTACCCAACGTGGCAAACAGCTCGTTTGTTTGTAACTGAACGCTTTACCAGTTAAGCAGATGTGTAAAATATGTTTACTTGTGGCAATGCTTAATACACCAATAGCAGTTTCACCAAACCTATATGAGTAACTTTGAGTGAAATAATGATAAACATACTTGTGGCAATGCTTAATACACCAATAACAGTTTCATCAAACCTATATGAGTAGCTTTGAGTGAAATAATGATAAACATACTTGTGGCAATGCGTAATACACCAATAACAGTTTCATCAAACCTATATGAGTAGCTTTGAGTGAAATAATGATAAACATACTTGTGGCAATGCTTGATACACCAATAACAGTTTCATCAAACCTATATGAGTAGCTTTGAGTGAAATAATGATAAACATACTTGTGGCAATGCTTAATACACCAATAACAGTTTTATCAAACCTATATGAGTAGCTTTGAGTGAAATAATGATAAACATACTTGTGGCAATGCTTAATACACCAATAACAGTTTCATCAAACCTATATGAGTAGCTTTGAGTGAAATAATGATAAACATACTTGTGGCAATGCTTAATACACCAATAACAGTTTCATCAAACCTATATGAGTAGCTTTGAGTGAAATAATGATAAACATACTTGTGGCAATGATTAATACACCAATAACAGTTTCATCAAACGTATATGAGTAGCTTTGAGTGAAATAATGATAAACATACTTGTGGCAATGCTTAATACACAAATTGTAACATACAGGGGATCAACTAAGTCTGGAACCGGATAAAAGTTTTGGTATATAGCCCACAAGAGATCAGAAAAATTCTAATAGGACCCTATGTTGAATGTGCATAGTTCATTTGAGAGATAGTGATTTACTAAAAACTATGCCCCAAACGAACAGCTAAAGGTTGATTCAGTCGGAAATTATTGCTATTTAAAGTATAAAAAGTGCAGAAACATGACAAGTAGGTATAGGACAATGCTCTTAGCCGAACAATAATTAGAGGTAACTTATTCACCAACCAAACAGTAAAGTAGTTTACGATATGTAAAATTTAATAATACAGTTCTAGACTTAATGGACAGTCTGTATAGTGAATATTCGTATTTATGTAGATAAAATTAAATCAAACGTGTTTCTTGAAAGAATTGGAAATCCGTACAAAATATATAATAATAAAAGTTCCGTTATGCAAACAAACCTAAAAATTGGAGGTATACTTATGCCTTTTAATCACCCGGAATTTTATTTTGTATGTTAGTAATATAACTTTTTTTTATTTTGACGATATTATTACTCTTAATATAAAAAGTTATTTATGTCGTTCACAAATAAATATATTTAGCAAGAAATATTTACTCACACAATGTTCAAGTAACATAACACTTTCAACACCCAAGTTGCACATGGCCTTCGGTTACAATTTTAATTTGTTTACCCGTATGAGTAAAGAGAGACGATGTGGTAGGTACGGGACATTCAATAATCCCCAATAGGTTTCGGTATCACGTTTTCCCCTCTTCGAGCATGTCTTCCCCTCTGTGACCGCAAGCTAGGAGACGTGGTCATTCCACTCGGACATTACCCTCCTTGCTCTGTCATTTTATTTTGCCAAAACATGTCACAGATACTAACTGCTTTTCTTAATGGTTACGATATTATAGTGGCAGTGGTTAAGACCGTCTGGATAGTTACAAATCAATATCAACAACAAACCATCTACATAATGTATAAACTTGTGCCAGTATGGATTTGATTGTTTTGTTATTAAACTTCAAAGCAATTTGTTGGAGAATACTATACAACAATTAGCAGCATTATATTTAACTGTGGTAACAATGAAATTGAAAATAAATATATTGAAAATGATGGCATGTGTAGTACCTGTAAAGGACTAGAATTAATCGTTATTGTATAAAGTTAATTATAATAGAAAAATGTTGATGTCGTTGGAAATCACAAAGTAACAATTTTCTCACATTTTCTCACTTACAATTAAAAACGATTACGAACTTGCCTTAGTTATAAGATTAGTTGATAAGATTTTCCAGAGTGGTTTTTCTAAAAAAAAGTAGATTTTTGGCATTTATTTTGTAATGTTCTCATGAAATGCATTCCACGACTCAAATTTAATAAACCGATCTTGTAAAACTCTTTAAATAAACATTATAAAACTTGAGTTGTCGCTCGACCGCCCGCCGTAGTAGACGTCTACCGGACAATTTATATGTGTTATGTGTCGTGAGTTGTATGTTGTTGTGTTTTTGTAATGTGAACTTTTAATTTATTAATTAAATAATCTGATGATGAAACATAGGTTTCGAAACGCTTCATTATAAAAAACGCAGACGAAGTCACAAGACGGAAACAATAAGGTAAAAATATTATCATATTAGTGACTTGGATACTCATAAATTATAAAACTACTTCGTTTCATAAAAATCATAAAGTAATATAATATGCAACACTTTTTGTATTACTATTGTAAAAAAACGAAAATAATAAATAAATTACTAGCTCACGACAGCTGATTTTGATTACCTTAAACAAATAATGTTTTGGTGTTTGGTTTTTAAGAAAATTCAGTTTAATATCTAATCGATTTTAAGGTTATGTTTACGTTGGAGTGATATATTTAAAAAAAATAGTTTATAAAGAAATTGTAACCTAATCTAGACAAAAATATAGTAACTAATAATCATCAGTTCAGTTCGTGTATTAAAATATAGGTCGAACAATAAACAAGGTCAGGGAGACTATGCCACGTAGGCAGGATTCTCATATAGTTACTACATAATTTGGTTAATTTTGTAATCGAGAAAGAGTATATGAAAAATGTTTAGTTTGAATCTATTGAAATTCACATTATTAGTCATATCTGTATAACAGGTCAATTGATTTAAAATGTCTAAAATAAATTACCCGGCAATACATGGGCTTTACAACGAGCGGTCGCGTTAAATTTCGTCCTATTTAAGAATTTTAAATTGTTAAGCATTGGAATTACTAATGTTCCCTTTTAATTTAGAGTGATAATTCTTTGTAATTGTTTTAGTTTTAATTGTGTTTTAAATAGTTTAACATGTTTCATCATTTAATTAAGCTCTTAAAATGTTGAAACCATTGATTAAAAACACTTTGTGTAGTGTGATGTAAGAACGGATTTACCGATTTTGCCTTTTTATGGAACTACTACTTGTTTATAATTTTTCATTTAGAAGTATAACAAGCTTTATGTTAGCTTTATATATTTTAAAGTGGGGTTTAGCTAGAGGTTGGTTGAGGGGGCTGATCATTGGATAAAAATATATTCTATGGATTTTCAGCTATAAAAGCAGGAAGTTTATAAATCATCCTCTGCATTGTATATTCTTGACTGTGGTTATTAATTTTAGCTGCCAAATTACTCACCAATATTGCAATAAATATCCTATGCTGTAAATAAAATAGAAAGGAATTTTAATTTTATTAAAAATTTGTATAAGTAGAGTAAATAAATAAATAATGCTGAGATAATAAACTGCATCGTTTCATTCCTTTAAAAGCTATTAAGTTTTCGTTAAAATCTAGGTATAACATAAAATTTGTCTATTTTGTTCATTTTAAATTAGTTTTTGCGTATATTCTATGCTATGTTATTTTTAAATAGGAGTTTTTTGTATTTTTGCTTGAATGTAAATCACAATTCAACCCTAAAACTGCATACTTGATTTTAATGAAACTGTACTAATTAAACATTGCCTTCAAAGATGGTTTAAAAAGGAAAACATTGACTGAAATAGTGCAAACAGTGTTTTAGAAAACAGCTGTTCAGATTATAGCTTACGATGAAAAATTATAACTTCTAAAATATAAATGAATTCAACACATTAAACATAATGTAAGATTAACATCAAGAATTTTTAAATTCAAGGAATAATATCGGTTAATTATTTCTTAAGACTTAAAATTGATGACACGGCCCAGCAATCATTAAAAATCTATTGGAGTTTCGGTTTTGTTGTCATTTTCATACTCAAGGCATCGAAGCTATTATTTTTCCTTAACGTTTTACTTTATTCTTGTGGTTAATGAAGATGAACAGGGGGGCAGTGTATAGACCGGGGTGTGATTGTGTGTAAATTCCAACTGTAGTAGACTGTACAGACGCTTTCAGTCTCTCGACCATCTGCTAGCTTTTAGTAAGAATAACTGAAGTTTTTAACACAATATCCTGCACCTAGTCTGAGCCTTTTGACGGCCGTGTGTGGTCTTTGATGTGTTGGACTATAAGGTAGAGAAAGGCACAATGTTATTACAATGCATTAGTTCACACATCTAAATAACTTAATATAGTACTATTACCACACCAAGCCAGTTAAGTTAAATTTTGTCAGAGACGGCGCGGTCTTTGCTGACAGAATACTAGAGACAGTTTTCAAGTTCATTTTAGTTTCTGTTTCACAGTTAGCGCAGTTTTTCTCTCTTTTTTCTGTAATAAATATGGTGTTAATGGAAAAGTTTATCGAAGAAGTTCGAATGATTCCTGTTCATTACGATCCAACAAGTGACAGATATACAAAGTTAAATCATATAGATAAGATCTGGAATAAATGTTTTACTACGTTACAAGTCAAAAGCAAAGTCATAATTAATTTAAAATCAAATAGAAAAACAACAGGGTTTTTGTTTTATTTAATACAACTACTTAATCTGAAAATTAAGGTGGCATCCGACTGCATTGCATATATATATTTTATAAAAACATCCTATCACTCACGTAAAATCTCTGGATCTACTGGGCATGCGTCAGGATCTAGGAGGCAACAATCACCCAAGTGCCTCTGTAATAATCAATCGTAATTTCCGTGAACATAACAAATCTATGATAACCTATTATCAAATAATCTGTTTGCATTTGCCTTGCTGTAAGTTGCCTAGAGAGTTCGTGTGTGAAATAAGAAGGGGTGGAGCTATCTAGTATTTTTTTAATAATGTTTTCTTGAATACTTCTTTTATAGAACTCATCACTAATATGTTCCATACAATATAAAATTATTCACTGAAGAGGTTTTAAGTTAATTAAATAATTCGTCTGACTAAAATGTAAAAATATTAAAGAGCCGTCTTTGACATTCTGCCGAATGTTGGCCATAGCACGGACAAATGTGGAGAAGGCCGACACTCGACAGCCGCACGTTTTGGGCTCGGAGCGGTATTGTGTTTCTTGACATACATAATTGTCAGGCGTGTAAGACCTACGCGGAATGTTTGTTGATGAAAAATGAATGTAGTTCATTTATTATAGTTTGGATGAAAGCTAAATAACCTACAATAATGATGTACAATTAATATTTAATTTTTAAATGTCTGTGAAATCTTCGTGTTTGTGTTAAGGAGAAAAACTTGTTTGGTATAACATTTAAATAGTTTTTTGTATATGATTCTATAAAAATGAAATTTTAAGACTAAGACCTAACACAATTTTGATTTCTTGAATCTGAGGAAGTCTGTTTATGATGGTAATTAAATAGGCGATATAAGGACCTTAAGTTTATCTATCTCGAACAGAATCGTGTTTATGTTACTACAGAACTTTAGAGTGGAGTTGAGAGAAAACGATACCAACTATGTAGATAGCAATATGTAAAGTGATTTGTTATCATTGTATCTTATAACGCAAAATACTAGAAGTAAGATAAGAAGTTTCCTGTTTGTGTCCAATTGTATTAAGCATGTATTGTTATTGGATTTATTATTTTAAAGTAAAGGTTACACTAATTATTTAGCTTATTTTATTTTAAATTTTGTTATCGTATATGGTTTTGCTTCCTCATGGGTCTAAGAGCTGAAAAATCCAAAATCATTTGCCGGTTTCAATGCCTGTGAAACAATGTACTTAATTCTGATTAGTATAAAGATAATTATGAAACTCAACTACAACTAAGTTTGTAAGCAGCTTCTTCCCAGAACTTCTAGAAAGGGAGCTACCATGAGTCCACAGGGACAAAACCGTCCGTCGCTGCCTTCTCTCCTATCTAATTGAATTCGATTTAGATTTCAGCAAGTCCATCAATAACAGGGAGGGCCAATCAGGGTGAGGTTGGCATAGATTAATCTGCCGACTCCCGTGGACATTTTGGCGAGGGGAGCCTAATGTGGGCAAGGAGACCAGAGAATGTCCTCATGTGTTGATGAATAATGTATATTGATTGAACCAGTGTAAATAGATGTACAATATGCTATTGTTCTAAGGAATGGCATACTCATAGTCTAAACACGAACAAGAGTAAAGTCCCTTCCAACATAGAAAAAGTATTTTCGGAAAATGGCATATTTTTTATCTGTTTTATAAACTTCTAGTTGAAATATCAAAATGATAGTAACGAAATTGACCATTCTATACGTTTAAAAAACATTAATTTTGAAAGTAAAATATTGAGTTTAAGTTAGTAGTTATTATGTAACGTTTTACACGTTCAGGGAAAAGTAATTATTTTTTAAATTTTCAAAACGGAGGACATTTAATTTTAAAATATTTAACATTAAATAGATTAAAACTTAAAATCTACAAACATTTACGAGAAACTAAATATTTGTATTTTCTGACGATAAACATAACTATCCGGTTAGGTAAAATGAGCAACCGAATTATCAATAGTTTTATACTCCAAAGTTTAGCCTAAAGGCAATTTTTCTTTAAAATAAAAAAACTCAAACAATAACCAAATCAATTTTCTAGATTTTGAAAAAATTCAATTGTGGTTTTGTTTTTTGTTGTTGTTTGTTGTTATCTCAGTTGTCTGTTGAGCTATAGTTATTATTTTGAATTTTGTAATTGTTTTGGTTTTTATTACACTTGAAAAAGTTGCATTAAATATCCGTATGCCAAATTTGAAGTAATTTCCATATCACCTTCTAAAGTTGCAATAGTTTTTGTAAACGTGTAGGCCTAGGGATGTTTAGGATACAAATCATTTTAGGACATATATTTATATAAAATTTGTCTTTATTACTACTTTTGTAAAAAAAACATACACAAACTATTTTCTTATTCTGTATAAAATAAATGTGATTTATTTAACAAATTAAATGTATATCAATTCTAAAAATTGTTTCTAAACATTGGCTGTTTTGTATTGTACATGTCTTTCCTAACATATTCAAGTAGTCGCTCAACTTAGTTTGTGTTATCACTTCTTTAGTTCAACTTAGTAAATGTTTACGCCTCAAAGATTTAGATCGAGAAAAAATAATTTATAAACACAGATGTATTTAAGTGGTCATAGATAGGTTCTTATTATTGTTAGTAAAAAAACTTTTAGAACAATGTTTGAACAGTTTCAAAACTACGACTGAATATTTCCTGGAAATATTTGTTATTGGATGTCCTATTTTATCATAAATTTTCTCAAATTTAAAAACAACATTTTCTTGCTATATACAAGAGACCGAAACAGAGAAGTTGTTGATCACTGAGGCCAACAACACTCTCATCTGCCGGAACACGTAATCAGATATTCATCCATGGAGAGTGAAGCTTCGCTCAAAATTACTATTACTTCGTAGGCACATGTCACACTTTATCTTACTCATTGCCTTCACAAAGTGTAGGAAGTACGCGTGCGTGCTAGTTCACACTTGTAGTTCTTTGACCTATTTACAAATGCACTCAACATTCTCTTTTTGTTTAATTTCATTCTCTTTTTGTTTAATTTATGCCATTTTAACAGATGAAAATATTTTTTTTCTCATTTTAAAACCTTTGCGTTGTAGGTAAATACAAACAGTTATTATTCTTAGTTTGTCTTAAACTTTTATAACAAGAGCGTATTTTATTTAAATTATTAATTAAACGTTTTACTTCGTTTTAGTTTGTGGTGTAGATATTTTTGTATTTTTGTACAGAATGATTAGACATGATTTAATTTCTGTACAAATATATTTTACAACCCTTTTTTAAAGTAAGTTTTACGTATACAAATTTAATGATATAAAATAATATATTATTAATTGAATTTTAAAATTAAATTTTACCGTAAAAATATTATAGATTTTATCTAGTATAAAACCTTTAACAGTAACCTCAATACAACTTTAGTGATAACAATTCAAGATAACAAAAAATAATGTATTGCTTCTTACCACGCACTAAAGATTTACATATGTATTTTATTTGGATAATCACGGGACTTCTTGTCGAACTATATAAGATGTCATGTTTTGGAGTAGTAACTATATCATCAAATTATTAATATCATCACGAATAAATCGTCGTGTACTAATAATAAAGTTCAGAAAATGACACTCTACAAATAATAAAAGTTATTATTTACAAATACTTTACAAAAAACGTGCGTACCATGTTTGGTGTGTTAGATTAAAGATCTGATGATAGATTATACAGCTCACATAATCAACATGTTTTCTTAAATAATTTTTTAAACTCAACAGACCAAACATGGTAATATTTACTTATTGACTAACTATATATGTCTTGGTACCGCAAACTTATAAATTAATGTATTTATTTGGCATATTGGTTCTTTACCGTATCAGAACTCGTTAAAGTAATTAATTCAACTTCTTCCAATTTATGTAACAAACTAATTGCAATTTAATTGTTTAACTATTCAAACAACCAATTCACGCCTCTGCGGAAATCGTACAACTAATTTGTTTATTTCAATCGAATCAACACCGACAATGTATCCGATTTAAGTGTAAATGCATGTAATTTCCTTTCTCTTGTCGTGAATTAAATACCACCTTTTGGATTGTTGATAACAATAAACCAGAAATATTATCAACGTTGCAGGTTTAAGAATTTTGTTGCTATTAAGTTCAAATCATAATATTACTATTGGCTGTATAATTAAATTCATAGCAATGAAAATTATCTTTTATATTACATTACATATAATTTAATAGAAAAGTTCTCTCTCTAGTTCAGAAATGAAAAGAATTCATTTGGATTATTCATTTTTATTGCTTGTTAAAACAATAAGTTTAATTGTTTCTTATTTATTTATATTTTAGAAATGATGTTTTTTTTTAATTTGGTTGGTTTATGGGTGATTTTTAATAATATAATTTATTTATAATTAAAAACTGAATAAATTCTCTCTCCTTCTCTTTCAAATAGAACAAATGAAAGGGACGAACTAATGGTCGACCTATGGTGTTAAGATATATTATATTTAATTTAAAATTTAAAAAATATCAAATTTAGATGATGTTGAAAAATTAAACGTAAATGGAAACTATTTTATTAAACTAATAGTTCTTGCACCAGATTATTAGGATATTTAAAACTACATTCCAATTATATACCGATTAAAACGGAGATTCAGACATTATCATTTATTTAAATTAGATTGAGTATACATATACTTAAATAATTATAGTTGTGGACAGCGTAACTCTGAACCAGGATCGCTTCACATCCGCCGTACATCCTTTAGACGCTAGCCTTTTCCTGGTTCAGAGTTACGCTGTCCACAACTATATAACAATATTTTATACGTACATATTTGTATACCTTGTTATAATATTATAATATAACACAAATTATTATCCTTGCTTCGATAATTATCTGTGAACATAATTTGTTAAATTATTTGCAATTTATCATTTTGAACGTTGGAGAAATAAAGCGTATTATATTCTACAGACACTCGAGTATAGGCAGTAAGCATAACATTCCCTGAAGGTAATTATATTTGCTCAGTATATATAGTATCAATCAATACTCAAGACGTATTATTGCACACAGAGCGCTCAGGTGTCTTGAGCCCATGTTTGATGTATTTACGTGAGATAATTGCAAATGTATTAAGAGCTTACACAGTGTATGCCTAGTGCTAAATTAAATTAATTTCAGTTAGTAAATTGCTTCAGTGAGTAAAATTACATGACATAATATCTAGTTATAATTCAATAGGTCAATTAATAATTGTAATTGTAACAATGTAAAGTTTCGAAAATACCTATTACAAGTTTTGTAACAGTCTTTAGGATGCTGCAAAGGAATCGTGTTTATCGTAACACATTAAACAAATAATAGAAAGACACATCTGGTTAGGATTCTGAATAAAATTAAGGTGCATTTTCAAACTGTACAGATAGTAGTAAATTTGAAGGCTTAATGTAATTATAGTAATAGTGAATCAGACCCCCCCCCCCCCCCCCCCCCCCCCCGAGCGCAATGTAAAGCAACGGAACCAAATGAGCTACAGCCTTCGTTTTGACTTAAATCCCCCCTATTTCTACCCTAGAGAATTCAGTAAAAATATTTTCAAATCTCAAAAATGCCCCAAAAGTGCTTTCTTGGGGGGTAGGTGTCGTTTTTGGTTAATTTTCAAATATAAAAGTAGGTCGAGTGATACCTCATTTTAAAGGTCTCTGTTCACTGATCATTTTGGAAAAATAAGTTTGAACTTATCTTACTGTGTATGTACAGAATGTTCCAAAACGTCAAAAAAGTAGTGTTTTACAGTTAGTTTTATTGTAAACACATAACAAAGCCTACACAATCCAAATTTTTATCCTAGGTTCCTGAGAAGATACCCTTTACAAAATGTGCTTAGATTGCCCCTTATTCAAAAAAATTCAAATTTTTATAAATATATAATTTTGTAAAAATATATTTAAAAAAAACTCAAAAACTCCAAATAGTACGTTAGTCATGAAGCACATAATTGAAAATTCCTTTCAAAAACAAACATTTTTTGTATTTAAAGTTTAACTTTATCTCTAACCGTATCAAAATGGTGCCTGGGAAACTTAAAAAATAAATAAAAAAGTGCATAATAAACTTATTTCTGAAAAACTACATTTAAAAACAATCTGTCATTTTGTATTTTTATAGTACACTAAACCAAATTCAGATTTTGACTATGAGTGTTTTATATAAGGCGTTTAAAAAGAATGTGAACACTTATATGGAACATTTTCATACTTCATGACAGAAAAGTAGCATTAAACCATATTTGAATTAAATTTCAGTGTTTTTAATTGAATACAATGTTTTTTAATGCAACAGTTTATAATCACAAAAATATTAACTTTACTATGAGAGAAATAATTGTATTAAACTAACATAAACTGTATTTATAAAATCAGTTTTACTTGTTCTCCTCTCGAATATACAACTGAAAAGCTTGAAAAGAATTGTTTATTAGTGTTGTAAAGAGTAAATCTAGTTAGAGTTGCTTTATCAAAACGTTCTTCAACCGTTGTTTCGTAACAGTGGATTACTAACAAATCTGGAATAACTACTCTTCTCTCTACTGAATCTTAACAATTTGCCATTTTAAAATTTGCTGAATGAAGTGAACAAACAACCAATAGTTATTAATTTCACACCATTACTGTTGATTCAAGAATGGAAGCGGGCCAATAACATTTTGTTAATTTGACCTACGCGTAGGCCTATAGTTTCTTATTTTTTATTCAAAACGAATCAGTTGCAATTGCGTTAAACTTTCGTAAAACAGACAACTGACTGAACAAATATATTTAAAAAATAAAACTAAGTGAAATATGATTTAATTTGACTTTATTGTCATGAAAAGCATAATTTTACATATAAGCGTTAAATTTGTTTAGAAACACATTATATAACTTTTTACAAATGTAGATAAAAAGTCAGTTATCCTCTGAAGATAACAAAGATGCATTTTAATGTATAAATCTCATTTGAGAATATTTTTGTATTTTCCATTATCAGAATAAAAGACACTTTCGGTTCTACGCTAATTTTGGTATTTCACACACCCTTAAAGCAAATAAGATGTTTGACCTTTTAAAAGAACTCTTTTGTTATTTAAACATTTTCCGATAAATACTAGTAGTTCTGTGAACAGTAGTCCTCGCTCGTTAAAATAACAAATGTGGTTTTGAGCTTAGGTTAAAATAGTGTTCCAGTAAAGAAGTAAGCAGAAGGTTTAGCCAGTGAAACATTATTTTGAAATTCCCACGATTCCGGGGTTTCTAGTTCTCGTTTTTGTTTCTTTTCTTGAGCTTTAACTGCTAAATATTTTCTTTTAGGGTGCATTGTGTTTTATTTAGGTTAATAATGAGTAAGGTAGCTAAAAATATCGCTTTATTGAGGGTATACATAGAATTAAATATTTACATACTTAAATAACTAAAACTTAACAATGTATTTACAGTTCCATATCATATTCCAATATTAGAAATAATGAAAACAAACGATGTTAAAGCGTCGTGATATTAGTGATCTCAACCCATATATCAACACTTCCCACGCTGTCCAACGGTCATTTTTTGTATGTTCTTTATCGCCGCGAGATTTCATTGTTTCATCTCATTTTTTATATCAAGTTAATCTAAATCAAATATGTTTATGAAATAATAATTTACAATTATACAGTTCAATTCTTTGATTTATCCTCTACACTTTCTTATAATAATATGTAATGTTTGGGCAAAGGATATATTCCTAAATTACTATTCAAAACAGGCCTAATTTTGTTAGCAGTCTTGTAGTAGGAACATAAAAACTGGTGTTTTCAAAATAAGAAATTTGAAATTTATAAATATTTTTATACAGTTCTATTTAGAACTAAATTACGACATTTATGAAAAAAATTACAAAAATGTTGACTACTTTTTATGTAGGCCTAAAGTTGAACTTTTCCTTTCGTTACTGAACATGCTTGTTTCTTGAGCTAATAACTTTGTTAATTTTACTTCAATAATTTTTTTACTGGCATATATGAATTCTTTGAACCTTTATCTACAAAAAATCTATGGAACACTTTTGAATTGGTTTAGAATAAACGTATACAACATGGTTGAAATACAAAAACTTGGATGATTTTTAAACAAATTTGAAGTTTACGGCCATTTTGTGAGCTTACCGTTAGAGGTACGGAAAAAATCAATGATACAATTTTGTTGAAAATCAAATTTGCTACCAGCAAAATGTTATTAGTTTTTAAATTCGACTTACGGTTAAGCCACAAACTGGCTTTGGAAAAAAGCTTACATCGAGAGAAACGGTCCGGCCACCATTTTTATTTTATTTAAGGGGTTTAAAATGAAAAATGGAAAAAAAACCGTATACATACATGGCTCGGCCTAGGAATAAGGGACAGTCATGCAAAAAAATCATCAAAATAGGTCAAGGCGTTTGGCCGTAATCGTGAGACAGACACACAGACGAAATGCCGAACGGTCGAGTTAAAACGGTGACTTCGCTTCGCTTGGTCAATAATGGAATTTAATGTAACGTAACGTAATAGCACAGTATGTAAAATTGCAATTCATTATATTATTTCCTTTCAAGTTACAACTTTTTTAAACGAATATACAATATACATAATGGAAACGAAGTGTTCAAGAGCTGTAAGAGTTTTTTCATTATTTAAATGCTAAAAATATCTGTGGAATTTGGCACATTCTTCTTGAAATACTATATATATATTGTAAAATTTCTTGTGTAATTTGGTTTTTGAAGTGAAAACTTCTTTAGCGGCGTTGGGCACTTTTTGCTTGGGGAAAAAGCATTGAATTCGCGACCGTTACCACTCGAGATATAGTATGTATTATATATATATATATATATATATATATATATGTATGTACGCAACGCGAATATACTACATAGCACTTCTTATTGGGAGAGGAAAAAGCATCAAACTCGCGACCGTCACCGCTCGAGATATAGTATGTAT
>JAGFPH010000001.1:88153-119860 GCA_018207615.1 Philaenus spumarius
AAAAGCATCAAACTCGCGACCGTCACCGCTCGAGATATAGTATGTATGTATATATATATATATGATATTTGTGTTATATGTATATTAAATACCAAAGTCAGCAAAGTCATTAATGTTTTAAATTATTTTATCCTTATTCCTCCTCCTCTAATATTAGTACGGACAAAAAAATATAAATTGGTCATAGAAGTTATCACTTCCAACGTGTGGTCTTAAGCACACTATTTAATTTTTATTTAGTATTGTCTGAATTGTATAGTTTTTCTTTGCAGTAACCAGTAGTTCCTTTAAAAAATATGTGTTTTAATTGTTTCAATAACTTGTAATATTAAATGACTTAGCTATTCACATTATGTTCAAAAATATTGATTGATTATTTAGTACCATACTAATATGGAATTAATATTGAATACTGTTAGTGTTCAAATACATTAAAAGTTATATAGACAAGTCGAGTTTTGATTATTTTAAATAAAGATGGCACTCGTAGTCAAGAATCCGATGATTTATATAAAAGATCAAATATATTCTACAGATAAATGATCTTTTCTCTGAGGTTATATCGAAAAAAGTATTGGAGCTTCGACTATGTTTTAGGAATATTTGGGTAACCTTTGGGTTACATCAAAAAATGTTTGTATTAATATTGTTTAAAAACAATTCAAAATAGACGAGGAAAGCCAATAAATTGCCTATTACTTTTGAAAACTATATAATGTCTACTAACAGCAGTACAACTATCAGAATTACTACAAAATCAACAAAGTTAATTCAGATTACTAAAGTTTATTTTAAATAAGAAAGTTATAACTAGTGGTCTTTGATATAACCCTGGTCAGGTTTAAACACAACTTAAGAAGTAAAACTTTGTTGTTAACACTAAATGTGGTTACTGTGAAATGTCCCCTCAAGGAAGCTTAGCATTATGACAGTTAGGTTTTGGGGTCATTCCACCTTTATGAAGGGTAGTTAAGGTTGAAAGGACTTTTAACATGACCCTTTTAGTCATTAACCCACAAAATAAACCGAATCGGTAAGTCCTAATAATGTTGTTAACGGGACAACTTTAAATTTTCTCGGCTTACATGCTTTCTCTTACTAATTCAAATATGAATTACAAGTATACTTTTTAATTTAGTATAACTTTTCTTAACATTAAGTGGAAACATTATTAAATATAAACACAATTTCAAATTGTTACACTTGGAGCTTCTTACTTATAAAATAATTGGTATATTTTTATTGTTCTTTAACAAAAGCAAACCATGGATTATTTAAGGAATCAATTTGCTCTCTTTATTCATTTATTATTGTTAGCATTAGAACTACGTACATTTTATAATACAATAAATGCCTTGTGTCAAATGCAGTCTTTTGGTTGGATGAATTTTAATTATTTGGAGCTATATGTTTCGTTGCCACGAGCCAGCTTCCACTTATAAAATTACTTTTACATAACACTGAATTTTCACACTACTTTAGTACATCGGTTGTACACCTCACATACAAATTTAAAATATTTGTTACAACGTAACAATTAGTCAAATCTATTTGTTCACTTATTAGGAGCTTCATATTTGTATGACACTACTTATAAGGCTTTCTTCTTTTCAGTAATAATTTACAAAGTGATCATTATGTCTATAAAAAAACACAAAATGATTGACAGGCGATAAAAGAAACGTTTTGGAAAATATTTTCTTACGTAAATTTTTTCTTATTTTTATGTTCTGAAACATTTCCTGAAGCTAGAACACATATTTTTGAAACACCCAGTATATACAATTCAAGCATTCGTAGTTTATCTATGGACCAGCCCTGAAAGTACATCCACAAACTCAAATTTCAACTCAAATGAAATCTTTTGCACACGAAGACGTTGTGTAGATATAAAGTTGAAATTGTGCACAAATATGTAAAATTGTATAAAGATTAAACAAATAAAAGAGCACTGTGGCGACAAAATCACACTGATTTGAATTAGAACCACAAAACAAGGAACAAAAACAATAACTAAAAATCTAAATTGTAAGTTATGTTTAATACGCTACCCTTATGTACATTTCGATGACATGGTCGTCATCCTCAGAGGGTTTTAACACTACTAAAGTCAGTATTCTTTAGTAGTGTTAAAACCCTCTGAGGATGATGACCATGTCATCGAAATGTACATAAGGATAGTGTATTAAACATAACTTACAATTTAGTTTTTCAGTTATTGCTTTTGTTCCTTGTTTTGTGGTTCGGAGTTTTTATTCAAATCAGTGTGGTTTGTATAAAGATGTACAGAAATACAACTTAGAATCATAAAAATTTATTTTAAGCGTCGAAACTTTCATTTTTACTTGCGCATCCTCACTTTGATCGGTACAGACTAAATATCAGGTAACCGCTGAGATTCTGTTAACGGGTAAGATATTAATATTGTCATAGTGACTAAAGAGTAAATGTTAAAATGTATATATTCTATAATGAAAAACAATGAAATTATTGTATTTTATCAACCAACGTAATTTATTACTTATCGTGTGATCTACATTATTCTTAATGAGTTGCGAAATCTGTTTCAGAATGAACTTAAGAATAGCTCAATATGTGTGTGTTTAAAACTACAACACCGACGGGCAAAGTCATACAAAATAAACTAAATTAGATATACATTTGTTTTTAGCTTATAGTATTTATTACAACAGCAACCAATAGTATACATTAAATTTGTAACAGCTGTTTAGATTTACTAGTCTTAATAATTCTCTTTTAGGTTTGGCTTAGTACTTCAACAGTAGTTCAAACAAGGATATCGATTAAAAATTACATAAAGGTAACACTAAAATTAATATAGATGTAGCTTGAATTATTATAATTATTAGATTAGGATTTGTTTTAAATTTATTAGTTATATTTCACACAATTTACAGCTTGATCATTTCAAACACACTGTTCTAAGTCCGATTTTGCAAGCGTAAAGATAAGTTCAACTGCTGTACTTTATCTTGAATGGATATAAACCAACAAATCTTAAGATGAAGCTATGGTGTTATCTATTTTGTACCTCCATATCAGAGATATTTTAAGTACCACATCAACTAATAGTAGCACGTGCTTCAATTCAAATTTAAAGGTTCACGATATTGTACCACAGGGAAATCAAAAAATAGCTTACAACAATTAACAATGTGTCTGTCAAAAAATAAGCAAAAGCTATAACTTAAAACATAATGACAGATTTTAAGCTTTGGCTAAAATGTTTCAGCTTTTGACAACTAGCCTTAGCTAAAGGTTATTCACCTCACTTTAAGCAAGTGCTAAGACTAAAAGCTTTGACTTAATAGTGAAAGCTAAAGCTAAGACTAAATGCTAAAATCTTTTGCTTATTTTTTATTCAACAGAGACTCAACAAACAACGAGGGAATTTATGCTCCCAAGATGGCAACACTGGCAGTAACCTTTAAAAAAACAACGAGAATTTTTAATGCTTAGCGTTTTGTCTGAAATAAGTGTCATTTTCAGTATTCACGTTCATTTACAAATCTACTGCATTCAACGTTATTAAAAAAATATTGTAATTTTACAAATCAGACGATTTTTTAAAACTTTCTTCGACAGATATCTTTTAAATTTTGTGTTATTTAAAAACAATCTAATATATTAAAGAGTTTTTTAGCTTTGTCGATATAGCTAGCTAATGCAGGATGAGTAAAATAACACGCAGATAGTGTAACCTCAATTAGGCAGTCAGCTGGCGTGTATTCAGTTGGCCGTGACATTAAACATACTTTGATCGACACATATGATCAGGAAAAGGGTTGAGAATTATTAATTGCGTGGCTACATTAACTTCTATAATCTGGTCATTGTAGCTTAAAGATCAGCCACGAGGACAAGGGTTGTACCGAGTTTGATGGATATGTATGAGACTTTTTGTTACTGTTATTATCCTTAGAAATATTATTAAATGGTTTTCTATTTCTCAGTGTTTTAATATAATAGGTTTGGAATATTCACAATATAAAATGCAAACTTTCTGGTAATTTTGTAGAAATAGGCTATATCCTACAAATTATAGGCGATTCGTCATGTATTGAATTCATTTAGGCTACGATATTTTATCAGTAATATCATAGATTCATAAATTGGTGTAATTTAATAGATTTTTAGGCATATACATTTGAAAAAACAAGACATTTAATCCTTTCTCCAATAGCCTAAACTTATTTTAATTTTATAATACTTGCTGGGAGTGAAAGCAAGGAAACTTAAAGAGTGGTCTGTAATCTGCTACAAGTTTGATAACTAACTGGCGCAGAGCAAGGTTACTACATACTAACTCTTTCTACCTCCTAAACTACCACTCTCCCTTATTACCTAAATCCTAATTAAACATATTTTGTGTGTATTAGCCACCATATAACATGTTTAATGTAAGTGGTACTCCATAACTATTATTATTAGTTGAGACGGTACTGGACCGATTATTTAGTTTACGCTACCCAATGATCTTAGACTAACTAAACGCCAGGTTTCATTTGGGGCAGTGGTAAACAACCAACACACCAGGTTTAACGCTTGGTAGGTACCAACCAACTTAAAAAAACCATTTACACGGGTAGCCAGCTTTGACTAAGTTTATATTATAACAATTATTAAACTCTTAAGCAATAGACACTATTAGGTTAGTTGGGCATTGAAAGCCTTAAGTCACATCGCGGGACTACACACTGTCTAATCGGCCCCGCGAAAGCGGTAGCCACGCACAAATTTCTTAGCCGGCCATAATTCAATTAATTATTCAATAACGAGGCGAATATTTAGCCCGTAACGATTCATTAATCTGCGATGGAGTCCTACTCTGATGAAGAAGCGATGGCGTCCCGGTAAAGTCGCAGTTTTTGGATCTCGTTCTGATGCTGCCCCATGCCTACTCGATCATCGGCGACATTCTACATAGATAAATTGTGACAGGCTCGGGTTCTCTCATTCGATCCTAACCCGGATCCTGAGCGCGTCACAAAGTCTATTTAATAAACGTTTATATAATGTGAAGGACATAAACACCTGGCACAACACCGTACATTTTAATGCAAATTTCAATGTATAACCCGTAGGAAACTTAAGCCATTACGACGATTTCCTGTTTTCGATTAAATTCGACTATAAATTGTGTTTTTTGTTCTTTTAAGCAAATAACTTTAAATATTAATGAAAATGTATTACAAAAACTATTACAACAAGCAATAGTTTAGATGTTATTAAAAAAGCCCGCGATTTTCTAAAGAGAAGATTCAAACATGTTCAAAAACATGTTAAGATTGAACATGTTAAAGATTCAAACATGTTTAATGTTGAGTTAAAAATTCTTTTAAACATTTCAATAACTTAAGTTTTTAAACTAAACGTAATTTGAACTCTTTAACGTACTTTTAATGTAGCATTGGTTGTTTAGTTTACTGGACTATTAATACATTTTATAGAAAAGGTATAAAGGAATTGGGTCCTACTAGACATGAAGTGTATTCAACGTATTCATCCCGTCGTAGGAATATGAAGTATCTGCGATCGATGTTTTGAACTTAACACAACATTGAAATATTATGAATATGAAATATTTAAATACTCATAGAAATACAGTTTAAACATTTTAAACGCAAAATATTTCAGTTAAACTATATGAATTTACTGTAGCCACTTGACGAATGCTTTTAAACACTGCGCAAATCTACTCTCCTCGGAATCTTAAGAATTATTTCCAGTAATACAATGTAAGATAGGAGACCTAAACTAATCCTTCATAATAATTTGCACTTGCTTAAATTGCAATAAGGCCGGTTTACATGCTCAAGCCATTTGCACAAACTGGCTGGCGCAAGCCAGTTTGTGCAAACGAACTGAATAAAATATTTCCGATTACACGCTCAGTTCGGTTTGTGCAAATATGAAGTGAGGAACCCTAGTTTGTTCATTTCAACGATAAACTTCTTCATTAAATACATAAAAGTTGTTATCAGTTGTGTTTAAATTATTATAAAATCAGTTTGTATTGTTCAAAATGGAACATCTGGACGAAGAACTAATACTTCTTTCAACTGCTGCGGTGTGCATTGCGAAGAAAAAGAAGGACACGAGGGCTAAAAAGAAAAATGGTGTAAACCGTTGTTGTTACAGAGGGATGTGTTTTCTCATACCAATTTAATTGCTGAACAACGTAGTGAGCCTGATGATTTTCGCAACTACTTGCGTATGGACGAAGCCACATACACGAATTTGCTAAATTTAATTACACCCATCATTTCGAAAGCACACACCGTTATGAGACGTGCGATTACTCCCCATGAACGGCTATCAGCTACGCTGAGATTTTTGGCAACTGGGAGAAGCTACGAGGATTTGAAATTTTCGACTGTTATTTCCAAACCCGCTCTAAGCGCCATAATTCCAGAAACATATATCTGAAGGTAAGTCTTATTACAAACAATACACAATTAATATAACCAATACACGCTGGAATACGGATCGTAAATAACATATCAGTGCAAATAACAGGTGGGGGTAGGATATCATTCAATGCGCATGCGGAGATTGTAACTTTGCGCAAATGTCAAACCAGCGTTCACACGCTCAAGCCAATACACCAACCTCAAGCCAATTTTCTGTCAGGACAGATTTTACTCAAGCCAAATATTTTGGCTTGCGCAAACGTCAAACCAGCGTTCACACGCACCAATCTATTTGCGCAAACTGGATTGCACAAGCCAGTTGTGCAAATGGCTTGAGCGTGTAAACGGGCCTATGCAGCCACACAAGATCTTCGTTAATTTACTAAATACAAATCTATTTGCTCCAACTGAAACTTTAAGCATCCACCGTAAGATAGCAGCACCAAACTATAATTCTCTAACTGTTACTACTAGCTGATTTATCCACATTATGTACATAATATCAGTGTTAAAATCGACAGACGGTAAACTGATCGTTTATTTTGAAGTCTTTAATCACTTCCCGCAGTTTATTACCCTTCTCGCCTCACACCCTTTATATATGTATTTGAATATACACGGTGTCGCAACTAGTGTCACGAAACGTGCTAAGATCGTGTACGGGAGTCGTGAGTATTTCATCTACTCCAGACCAAATCAAGAAGGCTTTATAGATGGCGGGGCACGTTTTTCTTAATGTTAAAACCCTTGACTGATGCTAGACCTGGATGCTAGAGGCACCTGGTTATTAACCAACACTTCATTTGGAAATCAGGTTTAGAAAATATAAGAATAATTAAATTAAAAGTTTTTTTGTTAAATATACTAAATAATGTAGTCAAACTTTTGGAACTTAGTTATACAAACAGGATCAGAACGAATTGGATGGAAATATTTTTCGCGATTTTAATTACAGATATTTTTAAATGTTGAGTTAGTTTGTCGCATCGTTTTTTATATTCGAATAATTTTAAACTTAATTATGTCTTCTGTTATCTATCTTGATCTCAGACTTGTGGCTTGGTTAACGTTTGAATGCTTATTTTAGTATACATTGATAATTAATATATTGTTTTCATACTGCTACCTGTTGTAACTGAAATCAACATTATATTTGTATATTCCAACAATTTAATACAAACAGGTAATTTTAGTAATTGAAAATAACCACATTACAAGTTCTTCCTTGCAAATGAACTGACATCTTATTGTTTATACCTGAATATCCATGTTCTCAAAAAATATATATTTTATTTGGAGTATGAAAGAGTAAAATGTTTTAGTATGAACCTTTTTGTTTGGATTTTTCTTAGCCTTCGGACAAACTGGGCAACACCACTGTATTCAAGAGATGCGCCTCTGGAATTAATCAATAATTATATCACCTGATATATATTTTCTTTAGTATTTGGTTAATATTGCTTAAATATTAAGTCTACATGTATTATCTCACAAGAAACATAACCCATTTTTTTAGGGAAGCCATTAAAGTGTAGAGAGTATTTGAAAGCCTACCAGAGTTCAACTACATGTTAGGGGAAGTTTACATTTCTTCAGCTGGTCCTACTGACAGCACATTTATTTTAACATAATTCTAAAGGGCGAGTCTTTTACTTTGACCTAGAAATGTTTTTAAATTTCTATTTATTAATTTAGTTCATTTTCTTTGTGTAATGTTCATATGCAATTATGTATCTATATTAATAATTAATTGTACAATGTAATTTTGGATAAAATTTTATGTTTGTTCTTTGTTGTAATTTTAATACAAAAATATAGAAATTAAAATTTAATAAATAAATAAATTATGATACGTAAATTAATTATTATAATATATGATAAATTAACTTTTTAAATAGCCGTACTTGATATTCTAAAAAAATGGTAGTGTTAAAGTATTTAAACATATAATTGGATGTTTAATGAACCTTAGAATTTGGTTCTATTTAGTCACTTTGAATTTTATAAACTCCGAATTATTTATTTATGTAAAATAGTCAAACTTTGCAAAAAGAGAGGAAACATAAGTAATTAACTGTTTATCAAAATACATACTGTTTCAGAGAAAATTATGACCTTTACTTTTTAAAGTATAAATGTACCATTCCAGTTTGTCGTAGGCCTATATGGGAATTTAATCCAATATTTTACAGAGGAACGACTCTTACAAAATTACCTACATCGTCATCGTAATATTGAATCGATTCTCTATAATGTCCGTTTAGCCTATTGTCTTATTTGAAAAAATTTGTTACATTATTTTGTAAAAAAGCATTGCTACACAAATAATTACAGATTTTGATATTTTACTCCTAAACGTTGATTTGTTTTGTAAAAAATACCTTATTTAAAAATATCCGTCCGTTTTAATGTTAAAAAAAGCCCTAGATAACAATCAACTGTTTTAAAATGACTCTCATGAGCTATTTATGATTCATAATTCTTGCTTCGGGTGTAGCTGACTCTTATAAAAAACATAAAAAAGTTAATCAAATAAGACTCTTAAGATATTGTAATAACAACTTTAACCAAATGGGAGCGGCAATAGTTCATTTGTTTAAACACATGTTGGGCTGTCATAAGTTCAAAAACTACTTTCGACGTTAGCTTCATTACGCTCTTCGTCCTTCATTAGTCTACTGTCAATAAAGTAAGGATGACAGAAAAGAATAATACAAATGTACTATTATGACAGTCATTAAAACTAGGTGAAATATAAGTTAGTAGCTGACATTTTCTTTATCCATATAGAGTAAAGGATTTTAATTTCAAAAGTCAAAGGATATGTTAATTACCATGGAAATTAAATGGACAAAATTATTCTCCTCACAGAATATTCCTTCAAATAGGAATAAGTAGGGGGTAAGTAGGAATGGCCATTCAAGCATCATACACAATAAAGTAACTTCGTTTATCTATATATTTACAAATTAAAGCTTCTTTGTCCTATATAGGCTCAAAAACTATTCTACCGATTTTACTAAAAATTTAACAGTTTATACTTATTAATTCCAGGAGTATTTAGAAATTACAATTATTATAATCTAAATAAAATAAATATCAATTGAACTTCCTACAAGCTATTAAGCTATAATTGTGTAATATTATTATTAATTGATATAAAAACCAATTTGCAATTTGATTACTTAAAACCCCTTATAGTTTATTGGGATATTATTTTCCCACCATGTTTTTGTGTACATAAATACATTGTACACCCTTTAGGAGCACTGGGATAGTAATATCTCAAATATGATCCTGATCCTAAATCTACAAGCTACAGATGGTTGATACTGTTGAACAGCTGGTTTACATATTCAACCGGGTTAATAGCTGCAAGTAGATTTGTGGGAAGATAGTATCCCACCATCACTCTGCAATCCACGGTTTTTAATTGTAAATGTGATCGGTCAAATTGAAATATATTTATTGTTATAAAGACCCATTTTTGAGGAGGTTTTCAAAATTATGATTAATTTTAAACATTTCTACCATAATTTTAAATATTTATGTATGTATCCAAATAAAACATACTGAAATTAAAATCAAAATTTGGAAAACTGTTGACCCTAAAGGCCATCCATGTAACTTCCCGCTAAGTTTAATTACAACAAACACTATTTTTTTAAATTTTGAACTGCCATAACTTTTGAATGAATAAACCGATTTTTATGCGATTTGCGGCAATCGATGCAGTTTTTTAAGTCCATTGAAAGAATCAACAACAAAAATTTTTCAGATGAAAAGTTTCGGAGAAATTGAGGAAAAACACTTTTTTTAAATTTTCTTTCGTTCACAATATCTCGCGAATAAATCAACCGATTTTTATGCGATTTGAGGCAATCGATGCAGTTTTTCGAGTCCATTGAAAGAATCGACAACAAACATTTTTCTGATGAAAAATTTCGGAGAAATTGAGAAAAAAACACTTTTTATTTTCTTTCGTTCACGATATCTCACGAACGAATTAACCGATTTTGACCGGACTGGTAGCGATCGACGTCGCTTTTCAAGGTTAAAAGCTGATTAGATTTTGGAATTGATCGGTAAAGCCGTTTAAAGGTTATTCCAAAAAACCTGATTTGAAAAAAATTTATTTCTTAGTTTTTTCGAAATTTCTCAGAACCTACCGGTCCGAATTAGTTGAAATTTTCAGGAAATCTAAGTTTGATGGAACTCTTTAGAACGCCGTTTGGTAGGATCCAATCGGTTAAGCCGTTCAAAAGTTATAAGCGGGTCACATACTTACATACACACACACACACACCCACACACACATACACACACATACAGACAGGGTGACACCCTCTCGGGAGTGGTCAGGGAAGATTCCTAGGACCTCAAAACGTCGAGATCTGATGAATACTCGATTTTCGAAAAACGGGGTGAAACCAATAACTTCCCGATTTTAGAAAATTTTCAATTTTCTTAGCGGGAAGTTAAAAATAGTTAGACAGCTTATGGTTCACTGGGATAATAATTTCCCACAAAAAAATTCAAGGGGGTAAATTTTAAACAATTTTATTATAGATTATAGTTAATGTAACCTATTGGGATGTATTTTAACTAAAAATTGTCCCAGTCTACTGTCACTTACAGGGTTGTCAAAGTAATGAAATGGGATAACCCCTTTAAAACTAAATAATCATTTATACACTTAATTTGTCTATATCCTCAAAACCTACTCAAGTATTTCACTAAAAGTTTCACATTTTACACATATTAGTTGATTGTTTGTAGAATATGGTAACTAAAATCAAATGGATTAAAATGTGGTAGCTATCCCTATAAAATAAATATAAATTACACTATCGTCCTACAAGCTATATAGCCATTATTATTCTTAAGCGATATAAAAAAGCCATTTGCAATTCGATTATTTAAGTCAAAGTGATAAAATATGATAACTACCCTTAAAATTAAATAATAATTAAAGTGATAGATACCCTTGTAAAATAAATTGCATTAACATTAAATACCCGTTTAATACGTGCTCTACCACCTGCAATGATCATAAGAATCTTAAGAACCACAAGGCACCTCAAAATACATTTTTCAATGCACACTCTAAATTGTGTTTTTATATTTAATCTAAATATATATTTATTTATATACTCAAATCAAGCATTGCTGAGTCACACTATTAACTAATAAAAAGATTATTTTATTTAAAATTATTTATTAACTGTTAAGATTGTCAGGTTAAAAATATTTTGAAATGTTTGAGACGCCTAGAATAAAAATATCAGGAAAAAGGCACTACTGCATTTATTTACCATAGGAATCAGCTTTACCAATCGAACAATTCACGAGGACTGAGTGAATCTGCATTTGCTCAATGCCTTCCGTGAAACAAGAAATCATTCTTCTGAAAGGTCATTGGCGATATGCCACAACCGGGTCATTCCCTAAAAACACTATTTTTATAGAAAATACGGAAACATTTTTCGAGTCTATTGCTTCGGAGCTACTTTAGATTGTTTCCCCCCTTGCACAAGTAACAATGTACTGTATGTTTTATCAGTTCGTCCAACCACTCTTGCTACTAAACCGAAGATCCTCAATCGTAAATCGGCTTATATCCGTCTTGGCTTAGAAAGTATGTTCAACTCAAGAGATGTATCTCAATGTCAAAGCACGCTTGATTAAACCCTATCAAGACAAAATAGTTCGACAAGACATCTGACGAGCTTTCAAGATTTAGGTTAGATTTGAAGTTGCTACGAATATCTCACCGTAGCATCGTATACAGTATCTGATTCTGTCGTTGTTCTCACGCCGAGTAAAGAGAGAAAGTGAGTACGTCTGTTTGTTACGATTTATCTGTTAGTTACAAAAAAAGTATCCGATTTTAAAAACCTTTACTGATTGAATAAAGTTAAAATGTCTGATAAAAATGCACTGTTTGTGTCAATTTTATGCCTTATATTTGATAAACCGTTTAAAATAAATAAAAAGATTAAAGAGAAAAGTTACAAAAAAAAAGATCTACAAAACCATCACTTAAGAATATGTCAACATTCATCCAAGTATTCCTCTTACCGTGGAACTAATAAAGGTTAATTATGTAATAAAGGGTGCGTAATTTTATAATTGAATGAGAGTCACCAAAATAGTACGAACAGTTAAAAGCAAATAATATTTATATTTTTCTTTGCTCGTATTGAGTAGGTAAAGTAAATACTTGTATCTATTTTGTATTAAAGGATTCATAGTTTAGTTGTTTTTTGTAACTATTTAACTAAAAACTACTTATTTGATTTACCGATGTGTTAGATGTTATCTTCCGAGAGGCCTGGACTATGAGTGTAACACGACCACCCGTGCAATACCCATTACGAGCAAACGAATCAATTTAGACACACAGTTTTAACCGAAAAATCCCTGCCTAAAGAATCGTCCCATTTCGTTAAGGAAATTATTTTTCTCATTTTCAGTGCCCCAAAATACAAACTTTATTTACATCATATAAAAGGTTAAATTTTACATCATTTTAAAGTTTTCTTAGCCTAAACGTTAATTAAACACGTTTTAATTTCCCTTTCTCGTTTAATAGTTCAGCAGTCAGGTAAAAATTTTGGGGGGTACCTGGACACAATTCCAAAGTTAATTAAATTTTGGTGTGTTATTTGGGTATGTATAAGGATGTAGTATACGAGTTTTCCACCTAAATTTCCTTGTGGAAATTTTAGGGGGGCCAAAAAACCGCGATTTTTTTTTGGACCTTTTTAGATTTTTTGCCTATAACTCAAAAATTACGCGTCTTACGAAAAAATATGTCCTATAAAAAGTTAAATAGCATTAAATTTCCTTCAAGATTCACTGGTCAAAAATATTTTTCGGCCTAATAGTTACTGAGGTACAGCCCTCTAAAGTTAGGCAACATTTCTTAAAATGTACACATTCACTAAAAAATGCAGGTCTTTGGCCCCTATCTTTCGATTTTCAACATATCAGTGTATATTATGTAAACCCCTTACCTTTTACCACCCCACCCCTCCTTGACCCGCTTCCCCACCATTATTTATGGAGATGTACCTAATGAAATGAATTCTATAGGTCATTATCTCCTATAATAAATATCCTATGAAAATAATTGCCTATAACTGGAAAACTACGTGTCCTACCGAAAAATTTTTCCAGTAAATGTTAAAGAGCATTACTTTCCTTCAAAATTTACTGGTCAAACATTTTTTTTCGGCCAAATAGGTACCGAGGTAGAGCCCTTCATCGTGGTACGGTAATAAGATCATTACCCTTCCCGTTTTTCATTACTTGAACCAATGGAAGAAGTAACAGTACACACAGCTTGTCGAAAACGTTACAACAATGAAAAACATTGGGTGTGCTTAAGACCACACGTTGGAAGTGATAACTTCTATGACCGATTTATATTTTTATCAGTATTAATATTAGAGGAGAATGAAGGTCAACAAATTACACAAGTCAATATATTGTCAAAAAATACTATATCATATTTTGAAATTGCATAATTGTAATATAATAACTATAATATTATAATACAGTAATATTATTATAATTATAATATTATTATGTAATGATATTATAATTATAATAAGTATGCGAAAATAGTGATCATTAAAATGTAAGCAGTATTTATTTAGTGACTAATGATTTTGAATGAAGTATTAGTGTATGCACTCTACATATAATTTTAAGAATAGTTCAATATGTAAGGGATAGTTATTATAATAATAATTATAATATTATAATAACGTATTATAATATATTATGTATCGTCTATTCCGTCTTATTTGTCTATATATACTATTAGCTGACAGGACAATGCTAAATTTTATATTTAAGTGAGTAATAATAGGCCTAACTTACAGTAAAATAAAACGATGTAAAATATTTCTTTAACAAAATGTAAAATTTTGTCTAAACTTACTTCAGTTAGACAAAAATCAATCTTCTTTACAAAACTTAAAACGCACAAATATAATAATTATAATAATTATTATTATAATTATCCCTTACATATTGAATTTCTTAGAATTCTATGTAGAGTGCATACACTAATACCTCATTCAAAATCATTAGTCACTAAATAAATAATGCTTACTTATTGCTTACATTATAATGGTCACTATTTTTCGCATTCTTATTATAATATATTAATATTATAATAATTATAATTACGTATTATTATATACTATGCTTCGTCTATTCCCTCTCCACGCGCTTACTTGTCTATATATACTAGTTTTGCCTATTCCCTCTTCACGCTCTGACTTGTGTCTACGCAAAAGGTTTGCGTGACGCTAGATTTCAGAAACATAGTCAAGCGAAAGTGTCCACTGGGCCATTAGAAGTTATCACTTCAAAAATTGATTTTGGTTTCTTTACGTCGTGATGAGGAAATTGCTTCTGCTAAACCCAAACCAACCCGGTCAGGTAAACTAACATATTTTGATTACAACAATGCCTATTTCATGTGCGATGAACAAGTTACTGAAGATTACAGAAGTAAAACAGTTAAAGTTAAATCCTGAAAGACGTAATTGTATGGTAAAGGTGACACTACCAGGACTAGCAGATACGATTTTGTCAAAATCAAGAGAGCTAGGTGACGATTGGGGGCAGAAAAAGGAGAACGTGTTGCATTGTTGAAGAGTTTTAACACAGATTTAGTTACATTGTATTACAAATTTTTATAATATTCCTGCACGTGTGCAAAAGAGACCTAGACGTGTAAGTACTGCCAACTTTGATCAAGCCATGGAGAATATTTTCTCGTTTCGTGAAGAGAATAGTGATGAGTGCCAGTTTTCCATGCGCCAGTTACTCGATCAGATGCCTGAAGATTCTCGACCACACGTGAAAACTGTGAAGAGGCGTCTACAGGAAAAGTATGGAGCTGACATTGTTATCAGTAATGCAGGTAGCAGATCGAGTGATGACTCGGATGGTGAAAGTGGTGACAGTGTGCCCCAACAAAATCAAGACTGACAATTAATTGATGACCATTAGCATTTATCTAATGTGCATATATATTATTACCTTTAGTTTACAATGTAAATACGTGTAGGCCTACATAAGTTTAAATATATAAATAGTAAGTAACGATTTCGTTCTATAACTACCTGACACTACTTAATTGGGATAATGTGCGAGTGAAAAAGAGGTCAGACGAATTAAATGAGAACAGTTCAATTTACTCTTGAACTGGTCAGCAGATTCAATTTACTCTTGATATGGTTTGGTATTGTGATTAAAAAACTTACTACTTTTTGGCCTATAGAATGCATATTATTAGGTATATCTCCCTAAATAATGGCGGGGAAGGGGGTCAAGGAGGGGTGGGGTGGTAAAAGGTAAAGGGTATACATTAATATACACTGATATGTTGAGAATCGAAAGATAGGGGCCAAAGGCATGCAGTTTTTAGTGAATGTGTACATTTTAAGAAATGTTGCCTAACTTTAGAGGGCTGTACCTCGGTAACTATTAGACCGAAAAATATTTTTGACCAGTGAATCTTGAAGGAAATTTAATGCTCTTTAACTTTTTATAGGACATATTGTTTCGTAAGACGCGTAATTTTTTAGTTATAGGCAAAAAATCTAAAAACGTCCAAAAAAATCGCGGTTTTTTGGCCCCCCCCTAAAATTTCCACAAGGAAATTTAGGTGGAAAACTCGTATACTACATCCTTATAAATCCCCAAATAACACACCAAAATTTCATTAACTTTGGAATTGTGTCCAGGTAAAAGTACCTGACTGCTGGACTATAAAGATGTGAGTCCCAAACATAAAAAAAAAATTAAATTTCCTTTTACGGTCTTTGAACAGTTTTATTCTCAGAAACTAAAATGTTTCGAAACATTTCTAATTTTATGTTATTTTAAACAATGACCAGCTTAGACACTTTTTACAAGTTCGCCAACATTAAAAAAAAGTACAGTATCAGGGAAATGAAGAAGACCATATCTCGAACACTTCAATTGGCAATGTAGGTCGCTTGCGGGAGTTTTCCATTTCTTTCAAACTGCATATTTTTTTATGTTAGCAAACTTGTAAAAAAGTGTCCAAGTTTTTAATTATCTGAAAATATGAGTCATTAGCTGTTTTTGGTAAGATTCAGAATTCTCAGAAAAATACAAAAATTTTAATTTTGAATTGTTTTTTAAAAAGTTGAGTGGCTTGGCTGATATTTTAAACCAGGACCAAGAAAGTGAACACCTTTTCTCTTCTAAATGTTTACTTTAATATGATATAACATCCTAACCTATCATTATATTTTAAGTATCTTCAACTATAACACCATCTGAATTTAGGGCATTGAAATTTGAAAAAAATATTTATTTTCTTAAGATCCTTAAATTGAAATTAGATTCTAGACTGATTCGTTTGTTCGCACGGGTGGACATTCTGTAAATAAACTAATTATACAAATTATTATAGAACTTTATCCTTTAGATCAAACTCCTCTTATAAATAATTGTTTTACATACCAAAATAAAGTTGATTGGTATAGAGGATTTTTAAAGATGGAATAGGCCCTATCTTGCAGCACAAAATTGAAAATAAAAAATGAAATGCCTATCTTTATTTAATCGTAATACATTTTCTTTTCTTAAATTAAATATTCCGTGGTTAAACATGGCTGAAGTAATGTGATAGTACTTTAAATCAATAAACCAGAAAACTTTTCAAAAAACTGTTAGAGGATACTTAATACGTTTTACAACAAAAGTTAGGGTTTCGTCCAATTTACCAAACAGGAAGAAACGACTAAATGAATTTATAAATAAAATAACCTTCTACAGGTAAGGATGCTCCTCTTTTAATTCTTGATGGTGACTTATTGTCATTGACTTTATAACAACTATAAATAAATTAATTCAAATATAAGACTTTCCTTACCATCGTCAATATTCTAATTTTCTTCGTCCAAACGACGGTGGTTTCGGCTATTCAAACGTTTCAAGTTCTATTCGAGTTTCCCTTCGTCAATTATACACACTTATACATAATTACATATGAACACGCTTAACTCGAAACATTTACACGCACGTACGAATTAAAATTTTCTGTCGTCGTTTGGACGTCGAAAGTTGGAATATTTACTACGGTTGGTCTCATATTTGAATTAATATATCAATATTCGGAATGGCGAAAAAAAGTTGTTATATAAATAAATTAAATGGTTTTAATGTATTCATATCTGTAATATCACTATTCTAAACCGACTTATCTCTTCGGTGTCAATATTTGCATTGCAGTAATGCACTTTTATCTGAAATGGCACTATTCTGAAGCGACTTATCTTTTCAGTGTCAATATTTGCATTGCAGTAATGTACTTTTATCTGTAATAGCACTATTCTGAAGCGACTTATCTCTTCAGTGTCAATATTTGCATTGCAGTAATGTACTTATATCTGTAATGGCACTATTCTGAAGCGACTTATCTCTTCAGTGTCAATATTTGCATGGTATTAATGTACTTATATCTGTAATAGCACTATTCTTAAACGACTTATCTTTTCATTGTAAATATTTATTGTATTAAAGTACTCATATCTGTAATGACACTATTTTAAAACAACTTATCTTTTCAGTGTCATTATTTTTATTTGAATGTAGTCTAGTAGTTCTAAATGGAACATAAAATGCAATTCTATATTTACGGGAAAGTGATTGAAAATCATTAGCAAATATAGTAAATGTGTACAGAGTTTACTGCACAGTCGCGTTATCTCTTCAACACGCGTAATTTCAAAAAGGGTATATAGAACGCTTTCATTCACACTCCATCACAAAACTGAAAGGGTCTTTGCAATTTGAACTAATTAAATGAATAATGAGACTGGTTTAAAATGGAACATGTTTAAGAGCTCTTCTGGAACTGTATTCTTTGTTTATTGAAGCTTTATTTGCTTTTACATCAGTACACATTCCACTGTACAACAGTTCATTTAATATACTGTTATTGCAATGCAGCTAGAGTTTAAGTAAGGTGAAACGTAGGTGTATTCGATTTGTAAATTAGGTATTCATTTTATTTTGTTACCTGGGAATTTATAAATACGTGTAATTTATATGTTTATTGATTACATAAATTGTAAAATATTTTGACTAAGGTGTTTTACTATATTTTCAGAACTGCTGGTATATTCACAGCGTTTAAGATCTATTCTATACAAACTGTCCCTTGGGTAACATGTCATTCTTCGGAAAATAGTTCTATGGTTCAAAATAAAGAGACAATCAAGAATATTTTGTTCCAAAAACGCTTAGCCTTCCAGGTATTCGTAATTTTGTTTGTTTTACAAAATAATTCATATCTAGAGAATGGTATCAATGACTGAGTTTAAACTTGGCATGAAGTTTACCATAACAATGATCGATTGTAAAAAAATAAACGACTATATCCAATTAAGCGATTCAAAATGGAGGTTGTTTGAAAATTTCAAACCTAAGTTACCCAAATACCATACATTTTAACAAAACATGTCAAGACATCTTTTTTGTAGACCTTTTAATTTCCTAACAGATAGTATCTGTTAAAACAGTCGGATGAAAGATAAGTTAAGTTATGTGTAATAAATGGTTTATTCAACCCAGTGAGGTAGCCAGGATTTTGGGAAGGGGAGGGTCCAGTTCAAACTCCTGATAAATGTATAGCTGGGGGGGGGGGGTCAATAGTAGGTTTACGACGAAAATTGACGTTTACATCTTTTTAGTATTGAATACAACAAAATAATATAATATGATTATGCCATCTATAACTGCTTCCCAAGAAATTGTTTAAGTACCAAAAGAAAAACGTAAGCACTAAACTATTCTTATGTATTTTTACATAGGCCAGAGCTAAAAAAAAACTCGTTTTATAAGGATTAAGTAAGTATAATACTAGAGGGCCTGTGCGCAAATTGCGCATTTTAATTTTGTTTTTTTTCTGTTTGTGAGAAACTCACCTACAATTTGAAAAAATTAAATTACTTTAAACTCACAGTTATTATAAACCTTATCACGTGAAATTTAAATGTTAAATTTATTAAGAAAAAATTATTTGTTTTTCCTTCTAAGAACTTGAATTAGTTTTTCCATGAGAATAAAAATTTATAAAAACACAAAATAATTTTAAAAAAAGGCATAAATTGAAGCCTAATGTTGTCATAAATATACAAATCTATAATATAGGTACACATTATTTAATAAATCGGAAAATAAATTTTCTTCTATAATCTTGAATATGGTCAGGAGGCTATTCGAAACTTTCCCTTAGTTAGGCAAGTTATTTTATTTTACAAAAACACAAAATATAATATGTTTCTAAAAGAGCAGAAAATTATGCCTAGTTAAAACTAAAAAATAGTTCACAAATTATTTGGAAAATATGCTATTACACTAAGACAAACTAAAAGTTCCTTAGTCTAAAAAAAATACAAAAATCAAAAAATCTATATAGTAGGCTACAAATAACAATAACTACATAGAAAAGACATAAATTGAATCCTAATGTTTTCATAATTATACAAATACATAATACACTCATTATTTAATAATTCGGAAAATAAATTTTATTCTACAAACTTGAATATTTTGAGGAGGCATAGTAGGCCTATTCTAAATTTTCCCTTAGTTAGGCAGGTTATTTAAGTTTACAAAAGCACAAAATATATGTTTCCAAAACAGCTGAAATTTAGGCCTAATTAAAACTAAAATATAATTAACAAATTATTTGGAAAGTAGGCTATTACAATAAGATAAACTAACAACTCACCTGTCCCATCTGTGTTCATTACCAATAATAATTGATGGAAACTAACTTATGCGAGAAGGATGAATCGCTTAGTCCAAGCTTTCCTTATTTCTGAACGAACGAAGTCATTTCTATTAATATGTAAATTATTAAGTTAGCAATCAAAAAATGTTGCTGAAAAAAGAGTCAATCAAAACGTATTATTTTTGTTTTGACTGGAACAGAATAAGAAAATAACCGAGTTTATTAAACGCTAGAATTTTTTTTATTGTGGATTCCGCTAAATCATCTAAAGGAAATGTGAAGGCGACTTTCTGGAGAAAATGAGACCCTTCTTTTCTCACGGAAAGTTTTAGTGCCTATTTATTGTCCTTTTTATATCATTAATATAGTTTTTATATCATAAAATATATATATCGTTATTACACATACACAATCATAATTTACGTTTTAGTTTGAAATCAATTCCATAAATTAAATAGAACAACCCCCTATTTTAGATTATTCCGAATATCTAGATCTAGATTGTCTTGCATGAACTTGGAATCGGACTTTCGTTTTCGTTTTCATTTTCATAGCAGGATGATTCCGAACGTTCGGAATCGCATGCGTTCGGAAATAATCGGAACCTTCCGAATACTTTAATAATCGGAATCACCGATAATTTGATACCGGAATTTCTCAACAATAGGCTATCCTATCTCAATCACTGAATGCCATGCACATTGCTACCATCTTGATATGACCGAAAAATAAACTGAACTTAATCTTTTTACATGATATTTAATGAAAGGAGGGGGGGGGGGTCTGGACCCCCCGGACCACCCCCTTGGCTACGCCCCTGTTCAACCTGGCATCCTATACCAACACAGTAAAAACAACAATATGGTGGGTAAGTATTATTTATTAGAGATAAATTAACTGTTTATTATAAGACTACAAAAAAGTATCTTGGCATTTTTGTTAAAATCTAAATAAGCCTACGGATTTTGGGTAATTTAGATTTGACATATTCAATCAGACGCCATTTTAAAAAGCATTATTTGATGTAATCACTTATTTTTCTTTATAATAGTTCATTGTTAGGTTATACTGTATGCCATGTTTGAACTCAATCGGTCTAACCGTTCTCTAGATTTGAATTATTTTGTAAAATAAACAAAATGGCGGATATCTGGAAAACAAAGCGTTTAAAAAAAAAATTATTCTTGATTTTATTTTTATTTTAACCCACAAAACCTTTTTCCCAAGTTTGGCACTTTACTTTCGGGACACTTTTATAGAGGAAAAGAGAGTATAATAATTGTTATTATGATTTAACTCAAATATTAATTATTTGTTTAAGACCGAACTTTACCAATGAATTAAGCTTTGCCAGCCTGTATCATGGGCGTTTTTTGGTCACTATGTTTAGATTTCCGACATTTAAAATAAAAAACTGAGTCATTATCACTTGTCTGCCAGTCCCAGTCGATTTTCTCCAGAACAAATAAAGAACGAACACAATGCATTCTGGCTTAGTTGTAAAACATACTAACCCACATACGTTCCTGTAGTCAGAAGTTAACAAAAACATTATAATGCATTTAGAGGGAGAAATAATTTGGAAAAATATGACGTGTTGGTGAGTTGTTATTAATACCATTTTTGTAAAATTGTTGAGTTTGCTGACGGTACAGAATCCTTGATATGCCTATAGAGAGAGACCAAGTTATAAACCAACTCCTATAAAAGTGAGTGTACATACGCACGTAAGTAACAATATAATATAACAACTGATTTCATCCATCATCTGTAATACTTAAACGAAGCGTAGATTATACTTTGGAGTTATGTTTACAACTTCAATCAATAGTATCGTGGCCTGTGAAATATATTTTTTTAATATGAGTTATAAAACTAATGTAGGCTATAATACGTTATAAGGTTTGCTTTGATGTTATAAAATGAATATAAATACAATCTTTCATCATCAATATATTCATTTATACAAATTTAAAGAAGAGATACCCAAATGGTAAATGGTAAATGGTTTGAAGAGTTAAAATGTTTAAACTCGGAAACATTCGTACATCTTAGTGTAACATATAAACATATTTAGTTATTAATTTCTTCATTATAATATTAATAACTTATTCAATTAAAAGATAATATTTTTAATTAAATTACAAGTGAAAAAACATAGTCCAAGACCGGGAGTTGAACCCGGGACCTTCACGTTTCCGTCGTGATGCTCTGCCATCTGAGCTACCCTGATTTCTACCAATATTGGTCGATGTTATCTCACTTGTACGGTGGCAGAGCATCACGACGGAAACGTGAAGGTCCCAAGTTCAACTCCCGGTCTTGGTCTATGTTTTTTCACTTGTAATTTAATTAAATATCTCTTGCTGAGGAAGTATGTAAACGGGGGGGGGGGGGGAATGTTTAATTTGATATTTAATAACGTATATAAATACAAAATTTTAACAAATAGGCCTAAAGTTTTATAAAATCATATCTAAATAATCCTTGTAATTGCCAGATTGTGTATTTAAAACTGATTTATAATATCAACACTTCTGCTTAACTTAGAGATTTCCAAAAAAACAATTCTGTAAATACTAGGCAAAAGTCTTGTAAAAAAAGTATTCATAATGGAAAAGGACAATTTCTTTGCCATTTTTATATTCTTTACCATAGCAACTAACTGAATAGAATATCAGTTATAACAGCTGATTAGGTTCTCCAGTTTCAAAAATGTAATATGTTAAAGCCTCGATCAGAGTGATATAAATGGAAAAGTTTTTAAAACTAGATTTTACCATTAAAAAGTATTAAGTTGATTCTACGAAAGGACTTTAAAGCAATTAAGAACAATTTTCTAAATTAGATAAACTGAAACTTAACTTGTGTAGATTAATTGTGTGAAATAATACTAATTAAAACTCTTCCTAATTATATTATAGATGAGAATTACGTAGAAAATTATGGGGTCGTTGTCTGATTGATGTTCAGATAAAATGAATTCTTTCTTCTTGTCTTTCATAGTTGCCTTTTACGGAGGGGGTGTGTGTGTGTTTGTGTCACTCATCTTACACCTGCACAGGTTTCAGTTCAGTTCAGTTGTGGCTTTAGTGCCTGAGAAGAAAGAGTTTCAATAGTGTTTGTGCTGCAGTGTTTTTTTCCACTTAATGTCAAATCGGAAGAGCAATACAATTAATTATCGACGAGTTCATTGATTTGTATAGGTCAGAGTATCATGATTGTACGAAAAGAGATGCTGCTTATGAAAAGTTGTTGATAAAGTTGAAGGAGTTGGATCCAGATGCAACAAAAAAGTCAGCTGTTAAAAAATGTCGGAAAAGAGAAAAAGTCCGGAGCACCATCACACAACTTGTATAAATCAACACTCTGGACGGCATAAAATACCTTCCGGTTTACCGTACCATGTGTGAGCTCTGCGCAGATATACAGTAGAGCGTCGAAAATCCGAACTAATTGGGACCGAGGAGGGTTCGGATTATCAATTTGTTCGGATTTTTGAAAATAACAAAGTAGGCTAAAATATATGCCTTTGATTGATTAAAGTGGTTAAACAGTACAAGCAGTAATGTAATTACAATACAGTATGTAAGACAACATATATATATTATAAATAAAATATAAAAAATATATAAAAATTTAAGAAATACTGTACAGTACACTACTGTATGTACGACACACTGTTATAATGATTGCACAAAGATAAATTAATGAACTTTCTGTATGTTTACTGCTAGCGATAAAGCAGCTTATTAGCGGACAGTGAAAATACTGACAGCCAGTCTGTTGTGAGAACGTGTGAGAGCAGGTATTAAGAAGTGTTTAAAAAGAGATAATAATGTCAAACTGCGATGAAGATATTTGTGAAATTTTTAACGACGCTAATTGGAATTTACGAAAGTGTAATTTTTGCAGGGGCTGCCTTGGAACGCGTTTCATATTTTTGACGTTCCGGACTATTGACGTTCGGATTATCGAAGCTCTACTGTACCGGACAGACAAACCATAACGTGTATGGCAGTCCTAAAACTGTTTCTGGAATATTTTACCTAAATCTACCTGTAAAGAAGCGTATCTGGAATTATTTCTACAGTTGTACTATGTTAATTTATTAGTAGTCTATTGGACTCATTATGAAACGCTTCTTGAGTACTTAAAAATAGCATACCTAATGACAACTGTTATATAAAGAAATATTGAGTAAGTTTCGCTTAGCCCATTAAAGGGATCTGTAAACTATGATATGCACATATTATAAAAGGGTTCTTTGGGCAGCGCAAAGATTCACCTATTATTAAAATCCCAATCTGAGCTTGAAGGGGGGAAACCAGGGTGTGTACTTTTTGGAGGGACTGAAATATTGACCCGAGGGCATTTATAACCCTACAGGAAATATATAATTTATATGTGTGTGTGCTCCCAGGGACTCATCCGTTCATGAGAACGATTTATGATTTTATGAAGGGAAACCTCCTTTTTTTAAATACATATTTACGAAAGGCAATTTGTGTGCTGGGCTCATATAACATGTAGAAATTTACTTGATCAATTAATAGAATAGGCATGAACAGCTACTAGGTGTATATTGATTAAAAAGTTATAGATAATTAAAAAGTTCGTGATACAAGATAATACTCGAGAATGCAAAATAACAGGAGTATAATAATTATTGTTAAATTCTGAAGTAGTAAACACACATTTTAGTCTGGGGGCAAGTGTGTTTCCGTGGGCTCCTTGATGATAGAAGTATTTGAGAGGATGTCAATCGCTTAGTTATAAGTTGTAGAGTAAGAATATCAATGGTGATAAGTTGCTATTATGTTTAGAGAACCAAAATCAAGATGGCGGACAAAATGGCTGGATTTTTTAAAATTCCTTATAGTTGATCTATATACTAACAAAATTAGTGTCAAATTATATGTATAGTTTATAGGATTAGAGTAAAATATTGGAAAATCCTAATTACGTACACATGTTGAGATATTCAAAATGAAGTCCAAGATGAACGCTTCTGTAATGGACATTATGAGTAGCTTCTACTTGGGTCTTATAATATAAATATTCCATAAAATGTAATTTACAATTATTAAAATAGTGTTTAAAACTGTTTCTACTCCAAGATTGTTATTTCAGGAAACTTAAGTGCTTAGAAAACTTGTTTTCGGTTTAATTTCCTTTTTTATTTTGTAATACTCCGCACATCTGATTCCATAATTTAAAATTATAAAGTTTATTTTCAACAATTTAGATAAATGTTTTTAAATTATAAATCCCCAAGAAAAACATAAAATTTGATATATCATAAGACCCAAGTAAAATACGTGCATAATGACCTTTATAAAGGCTGCCATCTTGGACTCCTTGTTAAATACCTTAACATGTAAACGTAATTAAGTTTTCCGAATATTTTACTGACATTCTATGAACTAAAATACATATATTTTGACACTAATTTTGTTGCTATAATTTAACTATAAGGAATTTAAATATTTTGGCAGTCATTTTGGTCGCCATCTTGATTTTTGATCTCAGAACTAAATGTCAACTTATCACCATTGATATTTGTATTCTGCAACTTATAACGAAGCGATTGTCACCTCTCCCATACTTCTATCACCAAGGAGCCCACGGGGCCTGATTTTCTAACACTTGCCCCAAGCCTATTTTGTTTAGAATGCGGATAGAAAAATGTGTTTAACTCTCCAGTCAGTTTTACAAAAACATTTATAACAACACACTATTGATAGAATATAATTACTGTACCAAGTATTATAGAACATACATTATTTATAACTTAAATAACTGAAAATAAGGTTTTTAGTTACAAATTCATCCAAGATGTTTCATAAAACGTGCAAGGGTTGTGAAAGTAACACAATAATTATAAACTAAAACTGAACAAGTTGTGCAATGTTTCAAATATTTGCATACAAAGGTAAGAGTTGCTTGCTCAGACGCTTACTTTTAGAGTTCTACTGAAATGATAATTTCAAAATCAATGAAAGTTTTGTTAAAGTAAATCCCAAAATGATTTTTAATAATCCAATTTTCTCTCATTTTATCTCTGAAAACTCCAAAAGTCTACGATATTTCCAGCCTGCATTACCTATAAATTCTGCTCTTCTTTCACAATTAATTTGAGTGTAGGACTACCAATAAAATAACTAATAATATCTTACATTAAGACAGTTGATCTTGATTTTAATATTATTACTATACCAATAAAATAATAAATATCTTACATTATGCCATCTGATTTTGACTGAAATTAAAATATCCATCAAATTATGACAAATATATTTCTTTACGACAGCTTAATTTGAACTGTTTGGTGTTTAGATTTTTAAGAAATAATAGTTCAACAATTGATTTTACGTTATATTAGGCTCGACAGGAATGAAACAGTTTGAAAAGAAATGTTACCTTAATTTAAGAAAATATCCTTCTCTAATAATAATCCGTTTAGTAAAGTATGCATTTTCAGCACTACTTCGATTAAGATTCTTTTGAAACAAGCACAATAAAATATTTGCGAATGAAATATGACAGCGGATCTCTTTGTTTAAGTGCATTTTAAATGAGCTTTAATTAGAATTAGAATAAAGTAAGATTTTCATTATAAAACCTTTTACGCTTTAATTGCTAGATGGATTGCAATACAAATTTTATAAGTCCTATATTAAAATGTAAAATACCCATATTTTCAATTCCTGCGGGCGAGAAAGGGTCATCTACATCTGTTAAACTATGTCACTCACAGTAATTGTGAGAGCAAAGCGAATACGGAGGTAAGCAGGTGCAGTGATGTTTCATTAAGTTACTATAACACGTTCTATAAGCTATAAACGAGGTATAACTATAAATACTACCATTATTACACAACTTATAGATTTATTCACACTGTAACCTGTCTTTGTGTCTTTACACTACAAACATTAATGGTACATTGTAATTTAATAAAACCTACAGCGAGACAATACATTCAACCCGGTGTATTGTGTATTTGCAAAAAGTGACACCTGCTTGCATGCGTGCTTGATCATTGTAATTTGTTGATCTGCGTCACAGTTCTAATTAATTGTTGCATCAGAGCGTAAAATTAAACACTGCTGGAGTTAACCGTTTATAATGTGTATAGCTCGGCCTTGTCTGTAATAATATACAACGATGTATGTCATACATTTATAATGGACTAAATTTACTTGGTTTAGAAATATATGGAAAGTGCATTTTTATAGTAGGAGAAGAATGAATTAGAAATTTACTAAGATATTGATGATATTAGAGTATTTAAAATGTATGAATGATTTATTATCAGCAAGTTGACCACATACAAGGGTGAACACTACCTGCAGTTTTTAAGAGGTTTGACGACCATTGCGGGTCCGAGTCAAACCTTATTTTATTTTGCTGGATTCATTATTTTTAAGTACATGGTGTCTTTTGTTTTTTTTTTTTGCGTTACTCCTAATTATTAGATTTAAAATATACAAGAGACATATTATTTTTGTTTTGGAATGACAAACAAAATGGTGTTTTTAATGTATTGCCAAAAAACTAAAAATATTGTTTCGTGTAAATTGTTTACAATTAAAAATTAACCTACTGTATATTATGTGTGACAAGTAAACCTACATTTTGAAAAATAAATCTACGTATGTTAAGAGTAAACATATATTTGTGAAAGGGAAATCACAAATAAGTTATAGAAAGTAAATTAACCTTACGCTTGTTCATTACTTGGTCTCAGTAACACTGCGAGTACGGAAATAAAATGTATATTTTCCCATGTGACAAAGCATTCATATATTTTTCTTTAAGAGCTTCTTATAAATGGAGATTCAAGTTTGAATATTGTTTAACTTCTTCTTATTTACCGTCATTATATTCAACTCGAAATGATCATTGAATAAAATTTATGAAAGCTTTTTTTACAAATTAATAAAATATTTTTAAGAGAGATTTGATTGATTATTTATTTGAAAATATTTTGTTATTTATATTACTAAACTTATTAGTTAAATTAATTAATATAAAAAAGAATAGAGTTAAGGTAATACACTGTACAGTAGCTATTAACTAGACGTACATATGGCATATTATTATGGTAGCAAATAATTAATTATTCTTTTTATAAATTAATGTAAACTCCGTTTTATTTTGACATATTTTTGGTGTAACTATACTTTTTATAATTTATTTATAGAAGTCTGATCCTTGTGAAAAGGTCTAAAAAGCCAAGAGTGTGTTAGTGTTAGTGGAACATTTATAAATAAATTTCATGACACTGTAGTATGTTAAAAAAAAGAATATAGCCTCCATGTTTGAATTAACTTTCTCAGTAAATTTATTAAGTTTGTGCTTATTTGTAATTTGCTATTGTTTTATTTTAGTAGTCGGGGTGCTTCTTGAAGTCTTTATTAATGTGTGGAACATGTTTGAATACATTTTTCTGGAACACTGATATAAACTCCCAGCCAATTTGAATTTAGTTTTATACAAACACTGTTTTCTTGTTTTCTTCTCATATTGTTTAATTTAATTAAAAAATAAATATTATTTTATCAGAAAATTGCGCTTTTAAGATACATTTATGTGTTATACCATGTTTTGTCCAAATGCGTTAAAAAGCATTTATATTATTACAAATAGAATTGGGATCATTTACTAATAAACATGATACATTGAAATTCAAATATCATATATTATAATGCACTAAACTAATTCTTGTTCTTTGAAAGTTTTACAAGAATTTAGTTTTAAACTTTAAATCTATAAAGTGAACAAAATAATGGGAATTTGTCAATAGCTTATTGAAATACATGATGTACTGTATGTTCAGAAATACTTTAAAGATGTAAAACATCAACAACAGTTGTAGTCTTCTATATTAAACAAACTTGCATTAAACATAGAAGACACAGAGGGGAACGTTAAAACGCAGTATTATTTGGCTCAGCATTATGCAAATGCATCACGTACAGGCCTCTCAAGACGTTGAATGGAGGCCATTTCACAACAATGACACATTAGACAATTCCCGTGAAACTGTTTTAACTAGAATTGTGTCTGCACAGAATGTCTCTGCTGACACAACAATTGTAATGTTCTCGACTTCCTTTAAGATGTTAAATTAGCGAAAATGGTCTAAACAGCTGATGTTTGTTTTACTAGTTTTGGAACAAGATTACTGTAATTATAAAATCCTTATTTAGTATGTCTCTACTTTTACCACTCCACCTGTTATTGGCATTTCCTAAATGATAGGCTTTGATGCCGTGATCCGTTATCTCGGCTGGTGGCCTTTGTCAATAACGTCTAAAGTTCTCAGGCCTCGCTCGGCTTGCCATGTAAACATATGACGCGTTTATTTAGAATAAATTCAGTTTGCAGAATATTTAAACCCAGCTGATAGTTCAAATCTATACACATTTTTTATTTTTTGTGAAAAGTACATACATTTTCTATTATTTATTTCATTCTTTATAACTTATTACACTTTATTCGATCATTATAAAGGTTACAACTAAAATGTATCACACATAAATAATACAAGACGACTAATGTAGGTTGAAATGTACACGATGTTATAAAAGGAATAATTCGATGACCCAGCTGAACCGCTGAAGAGAGTTTAGCGAATTTCCAAAATTAAATTTATATGTTTTAGGGTTTCAACCATCAATTTGGGAAATTGGTCTACTCTCGAATGCACAGAATATGCTCCCGTGTGTACGAAAAATATAACCATAATTTGTTTGCACCTAAGCCCCCAGCTTCGATTTGCACCTTGACCTTGCATCATCGTTATGGACTGCTTCACTTCGCTCGCAGCGTACAAACTCGCCCGTCGGCCGCGGACCAGAAGATATCTACAGTAACCCCCCCCCCCCCCCCCCGTGGATTTGAACTAGGTTCTTTTATGGTGTTTTACATTTTGATAGTTTTTGGGAGAACCAAGCAAGCTATAAGGCTGTGTAATAAAACTAAATGTGCAGAATAATATCATAAGTTTTTTTTTTTAGATAAAATAATAAACAAGTTTCAATCTAGTACGAAAAATCTAAAAAATAGTTACTTCCTGTCAAAAAACGTGGTTTCGGTAGTTGGATTTTTTTTTACTAACGAACTCGTCCGAGCGACTTACAACCAACGTGTGTAAAAATTTTGATCAAATAGGACGTAAAATACGGCCTCTAGGCTAGAGTGCAAACACATATTATACTTATAGACTACTATATATAAAAATGCCATCCCAAAACCTGTTCCGGGGACCATGATCGATCGGTGCTCAGTTACTACTCCCGACCATAGGTGTTACCATAAGGGTCACTGCAATAGCTCTTCTTTTCTATAGAAATTCGCTAATAGTTTAGTCATTGGAATAGTCCTAGGATGAATAACCTATTTGAAATCGAAATAGTTAATGAAACATGGTATCTCTGACAAATATGGATTTGACAAACAACTCTTTAACAAAAATATCAAACTAAATCACGCAGGCTGATCTATAGTGAATGATTCCTGTTTACGTCATATAAAAAATATAGGCTAAGTTGAGTTTCCCAACCACAATTGCGCGAAGCACTCATTGAGTTTCCCCTAGTATCAAATAAACTTGTAAACAGTTGTTTTCAGTTATCCATCAACTACAATCAGGAATCGAATAGTAAGAACTTTAAACAACTTATTTGTCTAACTCTGAACTAAACAACTCCAAGTGAACTTCGTGGTCTGTGTTCACGAAATAAAAGCTTCACGTTTTATATAAACGAAATGGTTTAACAAAGTTTCAGATTAAATCAGGACTCGTTTTATTCCTTGCTTTTAGATAAAGTCAAGGCATTCATTGTCCCAGAACGAAATCGTACAGTATTATGAATTAGTGGGTTTCGATAACGCTTTCACGATTTGTTAACAATAAAGACATTATTTCCTGTGTCGTAAGAGGAATTACTTAGTTGTTTCGTGTTTCAGATTTCAACATTTTAAGTGGTTAACGAAACATTTTGACAGAACTATTTGAATATATTTAATTTTGCCAATTCACCCAGAGGAAAACCTGGTATGTTTGTTAAACACGACTTATCTCAAAAACTGTTTTTCCGAATTTGATAAAAAGTCTTTTAAGAAGTGTTTTTTTATTGAATCTGAAAGGTTATTGAAAAAGTGATAATATTTTAAAGAAAATTCTTCGTTTGGATGCGAAACGGAAGCTATACAGTTAAGAAATGAGACCAATAGGCTATAGAAATTTTCGCAATATCTATCTACTGCGGGTTTCTTATAATAACCATTTTAATTGAACAACTACTGTTTCCACAACTTTTACTGGGGGTGTGCTGGCTAAGCTTTTAAGATACTTTTGGAATACTGTGGAGATTAAACGTCGGCAATAAAAGGACCCGACAGCGTAGGCCTATGTCTTTATACAGGGTGTCCTGCGACCATATGAACAAACTTTGTCACGTTATT
>JAGFPH010000001.1:120260-136356 GCA_018207615.1 Philaenus spumarius
ATAACGTGACAAAGTTTGTTCATATGGTCGCAGGACACCCTGTATATATATTACGGGTTTCTTACAATAACCATTTTCATCTTTTACGAAAATCTAAGTAAAGCACTTGTACTGCTCGGACTTGGGCGTGCAAGGAACCAGCTATGTGTCATTTTACTATGGTAATTAAAAATGGAAAAATAGATATTTTGTTGTGTTCTTATTAGGTACATAAGATTTAGTTACGATTTTTGTATTTAATTATATAACTTCTTACCTGATTCACATGAAACTTTTAAGTAAGTGTAGACATTGTACTTTTTGAAGAGCCAGGTTGGTGGATCTGAATATTTATATGTAAACTTTGAAAGTTAAGTAATTTAACCTATAAAAAAATGTTCGACTATCCATACAAAAATTCTATTATATACACCAAAAAAACCGTTCCATCACGTGATATTTTAGCAAATTATCACTAGTTTCTTCCTTTTTCAATAATTCCCTAAAATATTTTAACATTGATGGCTTATTTAAACAAAATTAACTTTTTTAGTAGTTACCAATACAGTATCGATTCAAAGGAGGTATTGGCAAATTTTCTTTAAAATTTATGAAATGTGAACAAACTTTGTAATTAATAACTGGTTTCTTTTTTAGTCAATGTTCATTTGTTAAATAGTTTTTGTCATTATATAAGATTGAATATTGAATTTTGTTAGCAAAATTATATTCTTACATTGTTTTATCCAAGCGAATTTGTGTAAATTCAGGTTATGCAATATACATATTATATTGTAATATTTTTAGTTGCAGTATTAAGTGTGTGTAAGTATATATAACATACGGTACAGGTCAAGATATATTTATAACCTTAAATGTATGACTGTAAATGGGCAAATTTATGAGATGTATTTCTGGAGGAATATATTTGAATGGTTTTGTGCATGTATTACTTTTACGAAAAAATAAAAACATATAAATAATTTTAGTAGACTGTATTCTCAAAAAGTAAAATAGAAAATGGTTTAAAGAGATTCCGTGTCAAACAAAAAAAGTAGACCAAAGTTTGAATATTTCGTTATAATCATAATATAATATTATAAAATTTATCGTATCAATGGTTTTATGGCAAAGTTTTGGAAAATTATCTTGTTTTTAACATTGAAGAAGTTCGACACAAAAAGCTTTTATTTTGTAATTACGTATTTATAAATGTATGAGAAAAGTGTAAATAGTATAGATAAAAGCAAGAATCAAAATCAAAAATAAAACTCTATGTTACTGAAATAAATCTTTTCAGTACTACAGAGTGCAACAAAATAATCAGGACTGAAATTGCCATAATTTTAGATTAAGACATGCATTTCATTTTAAACAAATATACAAAGTAAAATGAAGCTGAAAACTTTAGTTTTTGACAAAACATGCGCTATACGATTTCTATTAAGTTTTAGGCATCTCGTAGAGTCGTTAAAGCCTTCGAACATATTGATTGAAAAGAGGTTGTTGCGTGCTTCTAACGAATTTAGTTGCTTATTTCGGAAGATGTTTTCCTTCATCATTCCCCACACATAAGCGTCAGGTGGTTGAAAGGACAGAGGAGTGTGGTGTGAACGGAAAGTTCGTTCCTCGGGCCTAACTTTCTTTTGAATAGAGCAATAGTTGTTACAGCGTGTGACTTGTGGAGCCATCTTGCTGGAACCATTGGGAACCAAAAGCCAGATTGCTAGCCTGACAAAATATCCTCAGATCTATTGCAGAAGGTTAAAGGATGTTCTCTCTGTAACGTACCTGGTTTAGTTCCAGCATTCTCCTTATCAACCCAGAATTCCAATCCCTGATCACCAATACTGTTAAGGACTCGCTATACTGCTGCTTGTATACTACTTCGCCAGGACTTTGAAATACAGGAAAACGTGTTGTTGATGAAACTGTTGACATTTTGTTCCTACAATAACCCTATGAATAACCCAGTGTGTTTATAGTTCCTCGCTAACTTTGAGGCGGCATAAACTACTCTGTCTTTTTTGTCCCTTACACTTAAAGGTTGACCAATTTGAATTCTATACGTGATTCCACCAATGTTTTTAAACATTCTTCTCATAGACGTATTTCTGATGTTAATTTTCAAATATGTTCGGAGAAGGCTTCTTTTCTGAAACTGCAGACTTGTTGAAGAAGTCTACCGTGGTTCCATTCGTATCGACCGTTTTAGGCCTAAGCTTAGCCAAAACACTACCCATACGACAGAACTTGCCAACAACACTCATCATTATGACATTAGTTGCCAGCTGTTTGTGAATCTTTCTTGAAACTCTACAGAAGTTCGCAACAAACTAGAACCACCGGAACTACTTGCACCTGTGAGCGAAAATGATGCTCTACCAAAAACACTTTCTCTGGAGTGATAGGAACCATTACAGCGTCAACTAACATCAATCAAGAGACTAATAATAAACACTATGGCCTGGCAATAATAAAAAATGTAATCAGCTGTTCTAAAAATCACTGTTTATTATAACAGCTGCTTTAATTATAGTACTACTTATTTTGGTCGTAAAACAAGTTGTTTAGTTTATCAAGAATAAAGGAGAAAAACAGCACACATAGATGCCCAGAACGAATATGAATTAGTATGAGCGATTGATGACTTCTATAACTTTTGTGTACGGTGTATGAAATATGGAAATAGCTTGTATAGCAGTTTCAGGAACTGGTTTATATAGAAAGATATTCAACCTCTCTTTAATTCTTAAACCTTCTAATGCCATTTTAAAGCTCAGCTGTCTAAAGCGTGGCAAATTAAGTTGAGTAAAATAACACAGCGTGTTTAGAAACAAAACATGATTTTTCTCAACTTTTTGATATATAATGCTGGTATATTATAATATTTTCATATTATAATGGCCAATATAAGATAATTAAAATTAATTTATCTTTACTAATAATCGAGTTATGTCTTTAAATAACAAATTTCTAAATCACAATATTAAAAGTTATTTACACGTAAAAGTGACCATTGATTGATGATTTGATTATTGTCATGTTAAGTAAACCAATATGTATTAGAAATTACGTATCATTTACAGAGGATTTAGAAAAACAAAAAGTAAGCGTACATATTTCTTAATTTTTACACAAATTATTAGGTTAAAAAAATTACTTTAATTAACTTTTTATTGTTCAATAACCAAACTGAACATATCTAATAAAAGTCTTAAAACCTAAATTACTGAAAATATGTTGTAAAAATTAATTCCATTGTAGATTATGTTCCTAAACATTACACTTACAAATTTATTAAATACGATTTTATTTACGTAAGCTTCAAATTAGTATACTAACTTTATATTTCTAAGTAAATTTATAAAACCTTGCTAGTAAAAAATATTGCAGTTATTCTTGTTAAAAAAATGCAGTTCTTCATTTAAAAAAAATAATAATAATAATGTAGCTCTAGCTGGCAACGATCCTAGTAGCCAAGACCAAGTTCTGGGTTAGACCAATTGGAGCTACTCCACAGTATCATTAAGAAATTAAGACTTTTGAAAATACACATAAAAGCGAACAAAGCAAAACAAATTGCACGTTTAAATGAATACTATTCATACGAGAACATTTCGTACAAACTGTAATTTCGGCTTCATGACGGTCGAGAAGTTAAGGTTACGGAGTAATCTCAGTTTTGTCATTTAAAAATTCTCCAATTATAAAAACTCAACAAGTTTAACATTACATTTTGTTCTAAAAATGTTTACAAAGATGTTTCGTCAAGAAATGTAATTATTCTGTGTTCAGCCAGACCGCTGTTCCATCTTTAATAATTACCTCACGACCTTTTACCGCAGTAATTACTTTTTATAACTTGACGCTTGCGCAGACGTGCTCAATCGCGGAAAAATTGGTTAATTTTTGTAAGAGATTATTCAAGCACGAAGCCTTAAAAGGTTATAGCACTTGCGCAATCTTTGTGTCGTAATATTTGTGCTAAATCATGGGTTTGTTTCGAATTTTAAAACTGTATTATATAAATACAGTATCTTGAAAAGTGACTTACTACGATTAAATAATGTGTATTGAGTTACTGTATACAAACACGCTATTGAGAAAACTTTAAAGATCTTTATTTTTTGTGTGTTGCTTAGTTTCTAAAAGTTAATAATTTTGAAATTGTTTTACAAAGTATACTATTTTCTTTAAACAAATTCAAGTTACTGTTTAAATTTTGTGACAGTCATATCTTAAACACAAATTTCGTTTTCTGTATAGTAAATTTTCCTGTTAAAAAATGTTTTTATAAATAAAATATTATATTTAATTATGTTTTAATCATACCTTTAATTATAGGAGAAATATTTTATGTTTGTAATATCGCTGATCTTAGAACTGAATAATAAAGCAGTATTATTTCTTTTTTAATTAAAATATATTTTCTTTGAATTTAATTCTTCATTTTCGAAATATTCTATCTTTAAATATTAATAGGATAAGAAATGGCGGGATTGTAATAACACGCAGAACAAACTATTTAAACCCTTGACGAAAGATATCGCATTGAAGCGCCGCCATTCTCATACATAAAACCCTTGAAGAAATGTTACTTACGTTTAAAAGTATTTAAAATGAAGTAGAACACATCTTATTTATTGTGTATTTAGTCGAAATATCTTTAACTAACTGCAATACTACTAACATAAAAAACTCATATCTTCTTTTGTAAATTGTGTATCAAAACTACATAAGAAAAATAGCTTCTTAAATTAAATCCTTACCCTTACTTTAAACCAGGCCACAGTTTAATCTTGTTCGAGTACATTATACAAGCAACAGGTAGGAAATTTAAAATATTTCAAAAGTTAAAATAAATTGAATCAGTAACATTTGTACATGAAGACTTAATCACGAAAATTAACTTTAATCAAACACACATATTTAAAATATTTGTTTAACATATGAATAAAACGTATACAGCAGATATAGTTTTAGTGTGTGTTCCGTATAATATGTATGGTCGACCCATCGGCATTAAGATTCTATCTTTAATATATTAAATTCAACAGTGATTTATTGTAGGACAAATATGTTTCATCATAAGAAATAAACGTCCATAAAGACTATCATGGAGGACTGACTAAAATGTTGCACTTCTAATCACGACGGTGAGCCGTCGTACAGCAAATCTTATTTAATTTTAAGGATAAGTTGTTACAAGATATTTAACATATTTAATTTGGACAAAATAGGTTCACTTTCTTTTCAGTTTGTATCGAACAATAGGTGACACCAATAACTGTGAATATATTTTATTTTCACAATAAACAACAATTATAGGTTCTCGAGCTATATGTGAACACAAATTTAACCTTCGAAACACTGTCTGTAATCCACAAAGTGTTATTATCATAACCAATGTAGCTTGTTAAATAGTTGACAGGATGTTAAATTATCTTTAAATCATTATTAATGCCTTAGAATATAGTGTGTGCCGTGATTGAAGGAAATGGCGTGTAGTCTATGAAACCAGGAAATGGAAAGGACAAATCTAATCAAACTGTTGGAGCGTGTAATCTGACCAACGTATAAATCAGGATAATCGCCATCTTCCTCCCCTAGGCACCCTTCCTTCCAGTAAGGGCGGCAGTTGGTTTCATTTAGAATAAATTATAAGCTATTTAAGTTGATACATACGTTGTTATATAAATAAATATGGATTTTTACAAATTCTTATGTCCCTAATTGTCGAGTAATTTTAATAACAGTGTAATTTAAACTTAAGTATGTAATGCTAAAAAGTGTATTGATTTTGGAATTTATTTTATAAGGATTCATAATTATAAGATACCATGATATAAATTCACACCATGGATACCATGGTAGGAATTCATTTGAGTGTTAGTATAGTATGTAGGTTTTCTATGAATAATACGTATATGGAATTATATACAATTATTTATTTTTTAACATCGAAACAAAATAAAGTACAAGATATTGTGTATATATATATATTACAAATTATTAGCCAACTTATTGTGTAAATTAGATGGAAAAAAACAAAAGTAAAAATAATAATACAAACGATAAATGATAACAAAAGTAACGTTGCAAAAGAACAACAATCTAGCTTGTGGACAATTTAAGATAGTGGGTTTAGTAACATTTTCTTCGAAGTGTTGGAAATTACACATCACTAAATAAAAAAAAAAATAGTTTAAATATCCTTAAATAAAACATTTTCAAATAATACGTCGTCAATAACATTTACAATAGTTTTTATTATTTATTGCTATTAAATTTTGGCCCTACAAAATTTATAGCAGAATATTTCTTTCCTTCTTTTGAGGGTTAGTATGTTTTATAGTAACGGCAAATTCCATTGTCATAGCTATTCGTTAAGGATAAAAGGATCATTGTAAAAAGCTTCGATTATCTGTACTTTAAGTATTTTCATCCACGTATTTAGTAGGCCTGTATTACAGAGGTGGAGCACGAAAACCTGAATCGAAAATACTCTTTCTCAGACTCTGCCTCGACATTTGATCCGTTTTTTGTACCTTCACTACACTTGACTGCGTAATTTAAGTCCTTAAATCATTAGCTAGCTTTTTTACACTTTTTAAAGATAGTTTCTTTTATCTAGGCACTCTTAGATACTTGATACTGTGGTATTGACTAGCTGCACTGCTTTGAATACGTCCATAGATTGGACAAAAGAATCCGCTATTAGGAGCTCTGCTAGTGGGTTTTTTGTAAGCACATATTACATAAAGAAATTGTGCAGCTCCAAGGTGGATTCAGCGATTTCCCGAATATATGAGCTCAACTGACTTAATTTCTAAATACTAATAACTTAGTTTAGATAGTATATACAAAATACGTTATTAATAGTTACACATCCGTCTTTTATAACTATTTAAAATAACAATACCCAAAAAAAGTCAAAGTCATTGTATCCAGTGTATCATCGACTCTTTGGGGAAGAAGGGGGGCACGTACGAGCTCCAGTATCCTCTTTGAATCTGCCTCTGCTTTATTAAACAGAATAGTACATTATTTTAAAACATTACACAATAACCACATTTATAACTAAAAATTAATAAAATTTACATAGGCTAGATTAAGGCATGAAGGTTACATGAAGTTTATTATACAAAGAATGATTGTACTTTTTTTAGTATTCACTTCCTCAAGTATGTGATTTTTGTAATAAAGTGAAGAGGGTCAGAATATTTATTTGATTTATCTTGATAAATTTCTATATGTGCCCTATTAGTGACTCTTCATATAGCGATAACTGAGTTCTTGCCTCGTAAGCAAGAGCATTTCCAGAGTCTCTGAGCACCAATGATCCATTCTTTGGGATATATTAGGTTACGAATTTTCTCACCGAAAATGTTCTTAATGTATCTCCACAAAAAGAAATCCATTGGAGTAATGTATGGGGCCTGGTTTCTGCCCACCTCTCCAACCATTCATACCATTCGGAAACGGTCGCGTAGGAAATAGGTCTTGAGCACCGGTATTTGTAAATTGGAATAAGTATTTTGGTTTTTTGATTCAGTACATCACTACATCAATAGTTTTTTGTAAAATTACGTAACTGATTTCAATTCAATCAACCAAAACATGCACTGGGCTTTCTGTTGCATTGAACTGACTAGGCAGAGGAGAATTTAAATCGCCGAGGCTGACAAACCGTCAAGACCTCAAGCACTCAATAATACCAGGCTGCAAAATAATGCCCAACTATAACGTTGACCAATGTGTTATTTCTAAAGGAAGTCGTAATTTATTTTAAAAACAAATAATCAATTTTCTATGCTGTATTTTGTAAGTGGGCAAGTTTAAATATTTAATTAAAACAGAAATGATATCTGTCATCTGTTGACAAAATCGGAATCAATATAAATGAAAACCTTGAATATATATATACCAGTGGATTATTTGGATTATAGATTTTAAACAATCGACAAATAATAAATTGTATAATGTTCACTAAACCAACGAGGTTTACGATGGTACAGTACATATGTTACTTTATAAAAACTAATCTTGGGGCAGCAGAGTGAGAGAGATGATAATTGATCTCGTCCAGTCTGCTACAGTTGGAACACCCAACACAGTTTGCTTAGGTTCGAATCTAGTTACTGGCAATTTACCAGCTTTTAACTCTGCTCCCCCGCCTTCACAATATAAAGACGTGAAGCAACAAAAGTACAAAACTTAAAACAAATCCAGTTCATTCCTCTTACTCCTAATATATTTAGAGGAATTGTAAGGTAGCTTAACATTGTTTACTGATAAATTAATTTACACAAATTTACTGTGTTTTAGGTATTTAATATCCAATGGGGGCCTGAAAAAGTACTTCCAATTTATATTTAATTCCACATTAACCCTCGCTGTTCGTCTATTTTTCAACTTCAATAATTCTCCAGTAACGAAAACAAAAGAAATTAACATATAAATATGTAAAATACATTTGTTATTTTAATTAGGCCTACTATTACGTTTTAGTACAATTTTAATTTGATTGTATTGTTTTTCTTTACATTTTTATTAGCATTTTTCTTGACTTTTATTGCTTTTAATTTAATTTGGAACAACATAAAATATTTAGCTTTTTAAATAACCCTAATTATTAACAGTAAAATGTATTATTTTTTAGAAATATGATATTGTAAAATCCATAAATAATTACAACGATGCGATGGCTAAAATAAGCTGTGAATAAATAATTAGTGGACGAATAACATGCCTATAAAACCTACTCATTTGTAAAAATATACATCCTAAATAGTAGTTAATTTTACATTTCAATTATAGTTTATAATACATCCTAATTTAATAGCCATTTGTAAATGGATTTCCCTTTTTTCAATTTAAGGATTTTGTACGGAATATTTGTAAATTCGAATAAAGGTGTTTTATATCCTTTCTTAACCTATCGTCAAAAATAATATTTTGAAATCATCCCAAACAGTACAGAAAATTTGGTTTGGGGTCAATTTTTAACACTTTAAGGTAAATTACAACTTTTGTGTCATGGGTCGTGACAGTACATCATATCTATTTCTCCAACGCACTATTTGTTTCCACTTCTTTTTCACTAAAGTAACGCACTATTTTTCTTCCGAAGGCTCTGTGGCTATTAGTAAATTTATATTTGTAATTTAAGCAAAATACAGACTACCGAGGTAGTGTTTTCTTTTTGTATTATTATTTAATTTATTGTTACATTTTTTTTAAGAATATCTAAACATAAATCATGTTTGTTGTCAATTTGTACACAACTAAATAAAAAATTTTAAATTTTGGTATCAAATATATGTTACTTCAACAGTAAAAAAATGTTAACGTACAATTAAGCAGGTGTTGAATCCAGTAAAGCTATTTATAACCTAAATGGTAACGAATAAATAAATAACGGAGGTTCACTTTGAACTATAAATTCATTTTGTATCTGACGACTTTGATCCAATTTGAAATCATTATTTAGAATAGTTTATATAAATTAAATTACAAAAAACCAAAACCTATGTAATAAGAAAACCAAATGTGAAATCAATAATACTTTGAAAATATTAAAAGGGTTTGAATTTAATTTAAAGTTTAAAAATAAAACAAAATGTTATTTTTTAAATAGTTTTCAAATAAATTATGTAATATAGGAAGCTATTAATTAGTTGAAATCAAACCAGATGTTGAAATATAATCAAAACTTTTATTTAATTATTATTTCAGTTCACCAGAAATTTTAGTTTATAAAATTATTTGATTTACTTACACACATTTTTGGTCTAAGTAGAAATTGATTTTTAATTCAAGGATGTAAATTCGATATTAGCATTTACATTGTAGCAATGCCAAATCAAATTAAAGTGTTAAGCTTATTCTCAATTATTATTATTAACATTTATCAACACTTATGTCATAACATGGAAGATGCATTGACCTCGGGCGAGGCTAGAACAGATTGAAGCGATTACTCAGGTGGTGGCAGTTTGCATAATCAATAATTAGGCCTTTGTGTTGACAGACAGGTATCACATAAACTATCTGGACAGTAGTTTAGTAGTAGACAGATTGAGTCACGTGGTGAGATATGTGTTGCGAAGGTGGACATGTATCAAGTGGAACTAATATCAAACTGTGTAGAGAGTATTTGAATTATTCTTCCCCGCGTTTTGGAAGATAAAAATTAGTAAAATCAAATCCATAATCAACGTTAGAGTTTAATTGCTACTGTACCGTTGCAAATTTACAGAGGAGAAGCTGAGTGGCCGACAGTGTAAAGGAGCTAGTCTAGCCTGCAACACAGGTGTGTAGGTTGGAAGCACGTTACTGCCAACATCGTCTTCATTAGTCTAACTGAAGGTAAGTACAAAAATATTGTTTTCTGAAATGGTTCTATAGAGCTGAATATACTTGGTTTGGATTCAGATTTGACTTGCATTAGTGCAGTAACTGTAAATAACTATTTGTATTTTTTCTACCTTTTCCTAAATTGGGTTAATATACAGGCGAAAAGAGTTATATTATTTATTTGGTTGTATAATGGACTAATAAATACTCATTTATCAATTATTTCATACTTTACTTCCCCGATTTTAATTATTTATTTCTTTACTTCCCCAATTGCTTTTTATTTCGATTCAATATAATCATTTCTAATATTACAACAAATGTTAATGACAATGTCACACAAACAAGGTTTAATTACAAGGTTTGCATTTAATATGTTTTTAAAACAATAAATTTGCCTATTAACAATAGATTTAGGGTTTAAAAATAATATTATGGAGTAAGGGGATATTCTATAATTTATAAAAAATTTCATCCTTAAACCAGAACCAGACGAGCTGTTTGGAAAACACTTGGTTTGGATTCTGTTTACAGCACTCGTGAAGCAGATGCAAATTACTTCAGATAAAATGTGCATTTGCTCTTCCACAATTTTATTTATTTAATGAGGAAAAAGTGTGTAGCCTATGTGATTAGCTGAACATCAAGGTAAACACATGGTGTATTGTTTACGACTCATTTTTCAAGGTACTCGTGCAATATTTATATCATGTTGGATTACTTTTTACCTCTGTACTTCTCTTTATTTCTCGTTATTTTAATCTCCAGTATTACAATCAATATGAATGTACATGTCGAAGATAAATGCCGAATCTAAAACATTATTTACGTATTTCACAGTTAGGTTATTTATGTGGTTTTTATTTAATACATTTATTTCTATTTGGGATATTACAATAAATTATCCCAGTTAATCAAAAAACTAATTCCGATGTGTTGTATTTAATATTTAATCTCAATTTTGGTTTGTATTTAGGAGTTTGAAAACACGTATTTCTGAATATATCTTGTTTCTAATAATATTCTTTGGACATAGGACGACTTAACTATTGATGTTTAGGATTTAATTTTTAGCCTACCTGCGTCACGAATTTAAAGCTATTTTGAGCGTTCTCTATTAATTTGTATATTTATATTCGTGTCCTCGAACACTTTAATACGTTTATAACTGCTAATTATAAAAACTTTTTATGTATGTTTTGAGACATCTAAACTGTCATTTTAAATACAGTTTAAATGTATACAGTTTTTAGAAGGGTGTCATGAGTGTAGGCTGACCATTAACTTTTAAATGGTAGGGGTTTTAAGTGATTCTTTTGGAATGTCTGGTTTAGACGAGAGATAATGACTGAAAGAAAAATGGCATAGCACACTACCATAATGACGACCATAAAACTGAGCACACAATTTCGTTATTGGCATACTTTGATTTATACACTTACATTTATCAAATTAGTTTTACCATTAGGTTTGGACTTTTTGAATAAAACCAAAAGTTGAGTGCCTAAATAAACTAATCTAAAGGGGAGATTGGTGAAAGAAAAAGTACACCCTTTTAATGGAAGCTAAGCAATCGTATATGTATTTACGAAACCTTTCTCGTCTAAACGAGATCTTTTTTAAAATTAATACAAATGTTGATGAAGAGGGTAACATTATTATCAGTCAGCATAATGTTAAAAAGCCTACACCTAATGTATCATCTAAGCCATTTATTTGATGTAGGCTACTAAGTGAAAGCACTTTTCTGATTAACCCTAAATACCAAAAATTAAAAATCCAGAACTCTCACAAATTTTAAGGTACACAAATGTACAATACATCTTAATAAAATAAAATGCCTCAATATACTTTAAACATTTAATTACTATCTGTATTTGGTAGTGACGTTAAAGTAAATATGTAAATATTAATTAGGACTAGTTCTATCGATTCTGAAGGGTTGACGAACAAAATGGTTTTGTAATTTATCTGTTGCACCTTGTCAGACCTTATTCGGTCGTTACTATTGGATAATGAATTCAGTAATTAGAAAAATGTATTTACATTAATTGGTTGTAGTTAAACTAAATGAAGTCACTTCAAACGGATTATGTGCTCGCGATCCTGTTGATATTTCTGGGTTGAATAACAAATATTAATTAACGTTGCGAAATTTTTTCTTTCTTAAAAATCACCAATTTATATTAATAGTTTGATCAGCTGTTTTTATTGTTACTATGTAATGTGTTTAGTTTAAACAGTGATGATCAGTTTCTTGCTGATACTATTCAAATGTTGGGAAGTTAGTTAATTATTTTCATGAATTTTAAAACGTGAAATGAAGAAAAACCCAAAATTTTCATTATGGTGAGTTATGTTTTTAAAAGAATACAGTGATTTGTATGGTTTGAACTTTTTAGATTTTTTATCAGCTGTAGCCACCAACTATTAAATTTAAAATAATAATTTCAGCAAAAAATACATTAGGTTTACATTAAAATATTAAAAGGTGCTAAAACCAATTTATTTCATTTAGTGAACTAGTTTCTTAAAATTTAAACATTCGAAATTTGTTAAATCAATTACCCAACACTAAATTTGATTTAAAGTGTATGTTACATGTCCATGTCCAATACGAAATTTTTAAAAGACATGATTATTTATTCGACTTTCTCGTATACTTCAACATAACATTGTGTCTAATAAAATATGGTCAAAATGATTGTCTTTCGTCATCGTAGAGGTTATATTTACTACATTTTATTTCTTCGTCATTTACTAAAAATTGTAAATGCTTTATTTAAAGCTTTTATTTTATATTTCACAAACCATTACCTCAATGAAATTCAACACGAGAAAATGTACTATACTTTTTCACATTAAAAGGTTTTTTTTGGAGATTGTATTAAAAATTGGGGATTCCGAATACAAAATTGGGGTACCAAATCTGCATCCAAAAAGCTCAAGAAATAAATATTTCCTGATTAGGGGAGAAGTCTGTATACTAACCCCAATAGGGGTTATGCCTTATGTTTCAATAATTACACATTTCACTTATTTAAGTAGAAAAACCAAGCTTCCCTTTCTGAAACGGTTCAAAATTTGATACTGAACCACATTTTTGCTTTAGTACCAAATGTCAAATTTCATAAATCCAGTGATCGTGTTGCCACACTCAACCTAACATTTCAATATTTATTAAAATCTTGAATTAAAATTTTCGGACGATTGCAATAGGTTACTCATCGTTACGAAAAAAATAAAAAAATACAGTTTTAGTAAATAACGTTATCCCGTAAATTATATAAAATACACTGGGAAACATGTTTTAACATTTACTTTACTATATTAACCTTACTGGATCTTTTTTTAAATCTAGTACAAAATAAATAGTCAATAATATATATAAAAAATATGTAACTCTAGAGATACAAGAAGAAAATAAAGTAAATCCACACATATGTGTAAAGTCATCATTATAAAGGAGAAGAAAAGGAAGAAAAATAATAATGGAGAGTAGAGAGCGTGAAGTATTTAGGATGCAGTGTAAAGGTAGAGAGTACTTTAGTGTCCCAAGTACGCTCCATCGCCAGACAGACTTTCATGCTGGAAATTATGCATTGTGAGCTGCAGATGACAGGACGTAGTTCTATGTCTGGGTTTATACAAACACGAACCCTACCTTATAAAGATGTTTAGTTAACTCGTATATTAATATATAAAATCGGTTTCTGGAGAGGAGCTTAAATATTGATACAATTATTATTACTAGACATATTCTATTAGAACCATGTTGTAAGTCAAACTCATTTAATTTCTACAAAATAGTTAAATTCTGGTGAAACTTAAAAAATGTAAATTTCTTTACCACGGGTGAAGACGAATACAACAACTAGTATACACATATTAGCGTTGACACTTTTCTGAAATTGTTTTTTCAGGTAATATTTGAATTTGAATTTATTCTAGTGGTTAGAGAATAAACATAATATTTCTGTATTTATACGACAGAAATGTAAATCGTCAACAAAGATAATAAATGTTTATAGAGTCTACAGCACAGTTGTGTTATCTATTCAACACACATAACGTGAAAGAGGATAGAAGAACGCGTTCGTTCACACTCCATCGCCAAACTGAAAGGGTCTTCACAATTGGAACTAATTAAATGAATAATACGACTGCTTTTAAATGGAACACGTTTAAGAGTTCTCTGAAACTGTATTATTTGTTTATTGGAGCTTTATTTGGTTTTATAGCAGTACTTATTCTAAAATACAACAGTTCATACCCTTTTATTGCAATACAACATGCGTTCAAGTAGTTTAATAGATTTACATAAAGCTTTAATGTTACGTTGCATCTCGGTCTAAGCTCTTTTTTCTAACCACCTGATCACTCCGTTAACACATTTGTAAACGAAATATCCTAACCGCATTTTAGGCTCTATTTTTATAAACAGGATTATTTTCCTAATTTTACACACAAAAATATGGATTAATAATGTATAAAGATGTTAAATAAGTAATAATGTTTTGCAATGCACAGTGTTATCCCAACATTAGTTATTTAATTAAGTTTATCTATTTCGGATTAGTTAGCCATCCTGGGCTTTAAACTAATTAATTTCGTAATATTGTATAATCAGTTTATATTACTATAGCGTCCTCCATTGAATTTAATTAATTAATTAATGTTTCAGGGTAACACGCAAATCAATGTTATTTCAGCAAACGGTAAAGTTTATTAATGAACATTGTATATTTGGTAAGAACATTAAATTTATTTTGTCCTTTAGGTTAGAAGTTTAATTAAAAGTTTGTGTTACAATTGATGTAATTTTTTTTAGAGTGTCCGTTTGCGATATAATTTTGAAAATTATGTTATACTACAGCTGACACTTTCATGGCAACCCGTACAAAATATTTATTTTTTAAATAAAAGTTTCTAAAAAAGAATGAACCAATCTATATACGCTTATATATAAAAGCAAAATACCACTCACTCACTCACTGACTCACTCATCACGATTTCTCAAAAACTACCTAACGGATTGAAATAAAATTTGGTATGTACCTTCCTCTAGGCCATAGGTGCTCACTAAGAAAGGGTTTGAAAAAGTTCGAAATTTTAGGGGGGTTTGGGGGGATCAAAGTTATTAAAAAACGATTTCTTCAAAACTTCCGAACGGATTGGAATGAAATTTGGTATGTAGCTTCCTCTAGGACCATAGGTGCTTACTAAGAAAGGGTTTGAAAAATTCCGAAATTTTAGGGAGGTTTGGAGGTAAAAATTACTAAATCACGATTTCTCCAAAATTACCGAACAGATAGGAATGAAATTTGGTATGTAGCTTCCTCTAGGGCCATAGGTGCTCACTAAGAAAGGGTTTGAAAAAGTTCGAAATTTTAGGGGGGGTTGGGGGGATCAAAGTTATTAAAAAACGTTTCTTCAAAACTTCCGAACAGATTGGAATGAAATTTGGTATGTAGCTTCCTCTAGGGCCATAGGTGCTTACTAAGAAAGGGTTTGAAAAAATTCGAAATTGTAGGAGGTTTTGGGGGGGTAAAAATTACTAAATCACGATTTCTCCAAAATTACCGAACAGATAGAAATGAAATTTGGTATGTAGCTTCCTCTAGGGCCATAGGTGCTCACTAAGAAAGGGTTTGAAAAAGTTCGAAATTTTAGGGGGTGTTTGGGGGAATCAAAGTTATTAAATCACGATTTCTTCAAAACTACCGAACGGATTGGAATGAAATTTGGTATGTAG
>JAGFPH010000001.1:136366-167336 GCA_018207615.1 Philaenus spumarius
ATTTCTTCAAAACTACCGAACGGATTGGAATGAAATTTGGTATGTAGTTTCCTCTAGGGTCATAGGTGCTCACTAAGAAAGGGTATGAAAAATTTCGAAATTTTAGGAGGGGTTTGGGGAGATCAAAGTTACTAAAATCATAATTTCAGATCTTTTATTATTATGACAATAGTGCTTTTATTATTTAAGATCTATATATATAAAAGCCAAATACCACTCACTGACTGAACACTTAAAAATAATACAATTACGTTAAAAAGACTGAAAATACCAACCACCACGGGCAAAGCCGTACGGGTCAGCTAGTGTTTCTATAAAATCTAAACAGTCCACTAGCAAAAGTATATGTTATGTAGGTTCAGTAGTTTTTTAGACTACTACGATCTTTTGCATAAGCAAAACACACACACATTCAAATTAACATGTTTATAATATTTACTACGATCTTTTGCATAAGCAAAACACACATTCAAATTAACATGTTTATAATATTTACTACGATCTTTTGCATAAGCAAAACACACATTCAAAGTAACATGTTTATGATATTAGTATGGCTAATTTGTTCATTTGTAAAATATTTTAACATATTAGTACGTTAAATTAAGAAATATTTTATAATTAAATTTAAACCGTGACAAAAAACATATTGCAAATATTGTTTTAAACTTTGACTCTTATGATTTCGGTAACATCGATTGAAATATTAAAGAGTGGAGGGGAGGTCTAGATAGAAATAATAAGTAATATAAGTACAAAGCGTTTGTTATGAGAATCTTGTAGTGTTTGTTATATATCAATTTTATATTACTTGTAACCTTGTAACTTTAATATGTACATAATTTAAATTTAGTTATGTTCTCGTTTAGTAAAATATAGAACAAATACAAATGTATTTCTAGTTATCTAGTGTAAAAGCCATTTGCAGTTACTTCAGTAATGCAAGTCTAAACTGAATCAGAAGCTAGTCTTCTGCATCGGTCGCAGCGCAATATCCAAACTCTAGAAATGCATTTCGGTAAAGTTGAAACATTAAAGTACCGCTTAAACCCAAGTGTCGACTGAAGCCGTACTGGAGAATTTGTTGGTAGGTATTACAAATTAACAACATTATAGTGTACATATTATAGAAAGATTATTACTCCGATTAAATTCGACAATCGGTCCTGACTCCGCAACTATAAGACTAATTCAATAAATTACATTTTTATATTACACGTAACATTTTAATTGTCAATTTCTGTTTAGTTGTATTTTTATAGGAGGTTCACGAGCAAATTCGTGTGGAACATTTTTGCAATCGTATTCAATCTACAATTATTTTCAATTGTTAAGATATTGAAATGAACGAAAATACGTTTGAAGAAAGAATTACAAAATTAAACTTTAAAACAGTTTTACGCAATTAAAGTAGGACCATTTGTGGTAGAAATACAAAAGTCAAAGGTCACATTTCTTTATAAAAAGTAGCCTACAGACAGGAATTATAGATTCTAAACCCGTACATATTAGTGATATACAGCCCCAATGAAATGACTCAAATGTGTTCATTCGTCACATGAAATGACATAATGATACAATTTTTTATGGTTAATTTCATCAAAAGTTATCGTGTTTTAAAGTTGATTTAAATGTATATAAGTTATTTTATTGTGTACGTACATAAATTTGCTGTCATTTTATTTAACAAACTTTAGTCATTAGTAATTTAATAACATTTATAACTCTATAAACCAAGTTTAAGTTCCATTTTGAAATCTATGATGTTGCTCACGTTCAACTGTTTGAAAAATAAAAGACAATTTCCAATTACTCTTGTTCAAAGGATCACTAAACCTTACTAAAATATCATATTTGTTTGACTTATTACTTTAGTTGGTAAATTAAAATTGTTTTAATAAATTAATTCCGGTAAACCAGTACGGTATATAACTTTTCATTATAGTAGTTCTACTAATTGTTTAGCTCCTAAACTCAGAATAGTACATTATCTGTAGTATGCCTTCCATTATATTAATTGAAAAGTTCAGTATAAGTGTGCTTCGTGTAACAATGTGCATGTGTGAATTTCTACTTAAAATAAAATTGGACGATGTTCGCACTTCTAAGTGCATTAGTACATTAAAAACGAACATCTTATAAATAATGTGAAGATGTTCTATGCTTTCAATCCCTTTATTAATATTGTTATCATATTGTAAATGAATGACCGTAAAATATTTGCTTGGTTGGGAATGGTAGATGGAATTGTATTGTGTAACTATGTATCTGTTTTAACCGGCTTGGCTAAGAAAATTAGCCAAATGTAGCTTTAAATCCAATAAAACACAATTATTACTGTACAATAACTATACCATACAATACTCTTCTTATTTATTAATTCGAATGTTTTTCAATATGTTACAAACACAAATTTAAACAAACTTTACACTTAATTTTTTTTACAATTAGCATATTTACTGTTTTGGTTTAACTGTTTAGAGAAATCACAATAACCTTGGAAACAAGATTGCGTGTTATTAGTGTAAACTCACATGAAAGCATATATCATAATAGTTATTTAATTGCTTGATGTATTTGTAATCACTTATCAATGTGATTCAGTAAACTTTTGGCTATTTGAATGAAAGTGTAGTCGTAATTTAATAAAATTCATGGCAAATTTAGACCTATACATTTCTTTATATTTTTGTCAAATAACACAATCATTTATATTCTTGTTAAATAACACTATTCTTTACTTTTTTTGCTATTTAAGTGAATTCTTTACACTTTCGTAATATAATACCAATGAATACTTAAATGTTAAGAAGCGCACGTCTTATGGACTCAATTCTAACAGATTTTACAAACTTGGCGCCCTAAAGATTTGTAGTTGGGCGCAACTCCGAGAGGAAGCGCTGGCAAACCATTTAGCGTGCGTTGGAGAGCGAGAGAGCGCGAGATAGTGTTTCTCCCCTCTCATTGGTATAACGATAATGCAATTCATTTGTACTATATTTAGATTACTTGCCGAGTGCGGCTGGCTGAACGAAGGGTTTACCCCACTCACACATGGACAGGGAATAAAAACTTTCGCTATTGCGTTATATACAATCCCAGACACAATCGCGTTTTGTTTGTTTAGAAACTAAATATAACTTATATAGGTATTTTCAGGAACACAATTTGTTGTAATTATTTTATAATTGATATTGTAAATATGGCTATTTTTCTTTTAAATTTAAATTTGCAATTGCGTATATAACTTTGTAAATAATTAAGTAATAATATATTTTGTATTGCTACAAATATATTTTGTCAGTAAATATATCTATTTCGTGTATGGAAAATTAAATTTGTATTGAGTTTATAATACTTTGTAAATAATGAATTAATAGTTTTGTTTCTCGTTTTATTGCTACACGCATATTGACAGTCCAGTTTATAAATATAATTAGTTTATACTGCAATTTCTGAAAAATAAATAAAATATAATCTTTAAATTACAATCAGCCATGTATGTAAACGTTTGTTTTAAATACCTTCCATTTGTTATACAATTGACAATTTTTTAAATACCAAGTTGGAATTATCTTCCTCAGAAAATTAAAATAAAATTCAAAAAAGTAAAACGCAAGCCGGATCCAAAATTTAATACAGAATCTTTAGTTTATTTCTCATCACGCAAATATAAAAATTATTTAAAACGGTAAAAAAAATTATAAAATTGTTTGAAGTGAGTCAATGTCAAAGCACTCTGCTCCATGAAACTACATTGTTAAGCCTATCCTCGTGCGAGTTGCCGATTGCTTTCTCTTTTACTGGAGCAGACCATTAAATTTATGCATCGTAATGTATAAAAAAATCGTTTTCCCAGAAGTTTTGAATCACTTATTAAATTATAAAAATATGTATGTCAAGTTCAATGGACAACATTTTATTTAATCGCTGGTTTTTATTTGTATAAAAAAATATATAAAAAGTATACAATCTTCATTTTTTGAATTTGTTTTTTATTTAAATGTTATATAATTTGAAAAAGATGGCAAAAACTTTGTAGCCTTGGCGAAATCTGTGATTATACATTTATAGTCTAGTCTTTGACAATATAACCTTAATAACATTCAAATTAAAAATTGTAATGAATTATGGTCGAATTTCGACCATTGAGCGATCACTAGATTTTTGAAATACATATTAAAATATACAAACAAATAGCCTATTCTTTAAGTTTATAACAGGTCTTATGACCTATTTAACAATAAAAACATGTGTTTTTATAAAAAACAAAATATTGTTTATAATTTATTTCAAGATAAACAAAAGTTTTGTAATTTAGTTCTAAATAGAGTGCATAAAAATACATATCAATTTCAAAAACATTTCAGAAAGACATGTTTTTATGTTCCTGCGTCAAGAAACGCTACTAAAGCAGGCTATTTTGAAAATGGAATTACGAATATTATATACTTTATTAAAAATCAAATTTATTTGTACCAAATTGTAGAGAACAAATCATAGAACTGGACTGTACAAATTTTGTACAAATTGTAAACTTCTCTTCAATTATTATATTACTAGAACCACTTAATAATTACCATAACAATGTTTTATTTGTTTATACGTTATTTGCAGTCACTTTAACAAAAATTAACTATTTAGATCTAACCACTATCTCTTACCTTTCTTTATCGCTCACTGGAAAATGGAAAAAAGGTACATCTGCATTGGTTGATGAATTCTGACAATTAATGTAAGAACACTTTTTCCCTCCACTTTTTTTAGTACTCATCATAATCATAAACAATAACTAACAAAATGCTCCAATACACACCACCTACAACTTCAACGGAATATACAGCAATTAATATTAAACGCCTAAATATTCATTGCCTGCCGTCTCAAAATTTCTCATTTGACTAAAATAGCTCTGCTTCATTTTCAGTCTCTTTCTTTCATATTCAGTCGCTCTCGCTCTGTATGGTCGTTACATACCAGAAAAATAGGGGAAGAAAACATTGTATCTCGCGCTCTCTCGCTCTTGACCTCGCACAAAATCATACGACCATCCTTCAACCAATCTTAATTTAACAATAAAGAAAACGCCTTACATTTCTTTCTTTCGTGGACTTATAAATAAACCCGTCTCGTCTAAATCACAGTTTGTACAAATTATCGATGATGTTTCTTTTACCTTAAAAATTATCTCAAGTATTGCTTACATATTGTTTGAAAAATATCATGAAAAGCATTTTAAGGGTCTGCTCCAGTAAAAATAAAATGGATTTTTATCCCATAAGAGCAATGTTAAATTTCATACCATTTATTTCGTTTACTTTTTATCATAAAATTGTTTGCAAGGTCTCATTTTAAGCACAGTCACAATACGCATCCTTCTTGCAATTTACATTTTTTTAAATTTCTTTCATTTGTCAAGTAACTGACATTTTGTAAGTACAAAGTTTGAATTTTTGTCCTAACACAATAAAAAATTAATAATGAAAAATAATTTGCAAGTAGGATCCGAAATTATATAAAGAATATTCAGTTTGTTTTTCAACACTCAATTACAAAAGATAGACTTATAAAATGGTATGAAATGAGGCAATGTCAAAGCGTTCAGATGCAAGAAATTGCACTGGTTAGATAGGGATATAGCGATACCGGAAGTGAGTTTCCTGTTGCTTTCTCGTTTACTGGAGCAGACCCTTAAGAATAAAATACTAACATTTAGTAAATAATTTACCTTTAAAAATTTTGCTTACACAGACACAATAAATAGGAAAAGAGAATACAAAAGTGTAAATATTCAAAGCAAATGAAATATATATCAGTCAAGTGATAAAGTTAGAATAAAATTGTAATTACTTATCAAATTACTACATCACTTCATAAATAAATTAACATTAAAAAAACATATTAAACTACCAATCTTTGTAACTCTAATATTATACATTATTGTCACTAATAAATAAGAAGAATCTGAGAAAAATTTATAGTAATAGATATTTGTTTTTTTACGTTAAGCACGCAGTACCTTTTTTCGATTACAAAAAAATCTCCTACATTGATTAAGTAGTTGCACCTTTCTTAAAATAAAAAACATACATAGTTTAACAATACTGTATAGGATTACTCTTAAATTTAAAGGTGGAAAGAGAAGACAAAAAATGAAAACTCAAGAACAAATACTTATTGTATTTAGCAAAAGGGATGCATTTTAAATTTAAATATTTACTTTTATTATGAACTTCCTTTGAAATATTAATAAATAGTCAAAGTATAAAAATTTCTATATCAACTGTAACTTTCTGTTCTTCATAGCGAACTTTTCTTCAATATCGTCAGTTCCAATATGTTCTCTGAGTATTTTCTTCTCTATGTACAACAAAGATAAGTTTGAAAATCTCTCTTGAACACATAAATTCGTTTCTTTAGTCCGACTAGCCAATCGTAGACCGAGTGAGAGGGAGAGGGGAGAAACACTCTCTCGCTCTCCACCGCACGCTAAATGGTTTGCCAGCGCTTCCTCTCGGAGTTGCGCCCAACTACAAATCTTTAGGGCGCCAAGTTTGTAAAATCTGTTAGAATTGAGTCCATAAGACGTGCGCTTCTTAACATTTAAGTATTCATTGATAATACAATAATTCTATATTTACTAATTAGGTAGGTCTATTAAATGCATTTTTTTCCAAGATAACAAGCTGAGACTCAGCATAAATGTTTTAAATATATATTTTAACTTCTATGTCAAGTTTCAATTCGATATATTAAAATTCGGCCAATTTAGAATGAGAAAACGCTTCATATATGAATAAGATGTCCCCCTTCTAGTGATTTCCCCTGCTGCAAAATAGGCCTACATACCTGCATATTGCAGACAAACCATTGCTCGGACGAAATAAATACTTATGACCTTTTTTGTTCAAAAATACCTTTCCTACACGGTGGTATTTTTATTTTCCTCTATCTTCATCCCAGCTCGAAATATTAAGGATAATCGAAAAAAAAATGATAATCGATTTTTTTTCGACTTTGGGAAATCGATAGACTGGTAAACTTTTTTGTATGTTAATCTTACATACTTTAATGTACTTATAAAAAAAAAATTCAGCCGTATTGCAAATTACTGGAACTTTTGGTCTAAATTTACCTCTACCGACTGGCCTAATAAGACGTGAAATTAAACAAATTACTGTAATAGTTCCAATAATATTACTTAATAATTCTTAAGCAGCCTTAATCCAATATATTTACAATCAAAATAAAGCAATAATTAGTAAATTAAATAAAACTATTTAACAAAACCTTAATATTGTGTTTGTTGTTCTTGTTTTTATCCGTTTCCAGGAGATGGGTTAAAATGAAATAATTTTTGTATGCTTTCAATGTCAAGTATATTATGTTCGACTGTGAATGTATGCAATAGTGACTTTTTTTAAATTTTCGAGCAATTTTTCCGAATGCAAATTTTAAAATTTTGTGAAAACTTATTCAAAACGATTGTTTAAGAATCTTAAAATTATTACAATAGAACTCTAGAAATCAATGTATTAACAGCTGTTCTTGTTCACAGTGTAGCAATGTTTAAACACAACCGTTTCAATATTAGTGCACACAGATGCTGGATCTATTAGTGCAAACTAGTGCCACCGACGCGCCACAGTCAATAAATGCATTTAGGTAAAGTTGTTAGGTAGATGTTTTGATGCAGAAGTATTCATAATATGATGCTATTATGGCTATTTCACATTCATAGGTTCCATCTGATGGCCGTGATTTAACCATTAATGATAACTGACATTCATATCCTCTCAAATATTTTAAATAAGTGGTTTGTTTTTAAAAATAACAATTATTAAAACAATTAGAGTAATTTAATTTGCTTTATTAGCGAATTTCCATAGGAAAGATGAGCTATTGCAGTCACTCTTATGGTGAGACCTCAGGTCGGGAGTGGTCAATGAGCACCAACGTGGTCCACAGAACAATCGTGGTCGCTCGGGCGAGTTCGATAGCCAAAGAAATCCACCAAACGGAAGCACGTTTATAGGCAGGAAGCAAATATTTTTGAGATTTTTGTACTAGAATGAAAATTTTGGGGGATTTATCTAAACAAGTAAATAGAGGAAATTATTCTGCAAATTTTGTTTTTTACACGACCCTATAGCCCATCTTGTTTCCCCAAAATCGATCAAAACGTAAAATATCATACAAGTGCCAGGTTAATACCCATGTGGGTGATGGGAGCTTCTTCTAAAGCGTGGGTGACATCAAGATGCGAGCTCGCGAAGCTAGTTTGTGCTCTGCGAGCGAAGTGATGCAGTTCATAACCTGAGGCCGCAAGGTCGAGGTGCAAACTCGCAAAGCTTGCTTTGGAACGAAGCAACGTGTGAGCCGAAGTTTGAGGCTGAGTGGCAAAAAATTCTACTAATATATTTCGTACACTTAGGCATCTATTCAGCGCCTTCGTGAGTAGACAATTTCCCAAACAGTTAGTTGAAACCATAAAACATATACACTTATTTTTTGGAAATTCGATCAACTCTCGTCACCTGTTCAGCTGCCTATTCAAATTATTTGAGTGCTATATAGTGTCAATTTCTAGTCCAAACAGATCACTAAATGTTTTTTTGTATAAGTTAATTAAATATTTTCTACATTATTATAAAATTAAGCCATAAATCACAAACAATAACTAAAACAAGATAACGAGAAAGTTGTGTTTATTCTAGTTAGAAGAGCAGCAACCCCCTGATAAAGTAATAAACATAAGGCATCGAACTTTCTGGAATAGAAATGTGCATAAGGGCAGTGTAATAAACATAACTTTCTCGTCTAATTAGTTATTGTTTGTGTTGTGGTTCAAAGTTTTACTTTATTTAGTGCACATTTGTAGCCGTATTACTCTTGAAAGTTTGTATATTATTTAGATCTTTATAAATTTATTTGAATTATATTTGTTGTTTCTACCTATCGCTAAAGCAAATGTTAGTAACGTAAGGAAGTCATCCTTAAACTTTTACAACAGATATATTATCAACAAAACGAAACAAGGTAATAAGTCATTTTTGTATTGTTGTTTTGGTGCTGTTTTCCGAATGTAGCAAACTAAACTATCTCATTTAACCATTGTGCTTATCTGCTCACTTTATTATAAGTTATTAAGTTAACTCATATTTAAATCATGTACAAATTCGAGGATAAATTAACTTCTTGTTTTAAATTCAGAATACACAATGTAGATATCGAATACGTAGAAATCTATATATATATATATATAATCCAAATACCACTCACTGACTCATCACGAAATCTCATAAACCACCGAAAGGATTGGGATGAAATTTGGTATGTAGCTTCCTCTAGGGCCGGCCGTAAGTGCTCGCTAAGAAAGGTTTTCAAAAAATTCGAAATTTTAGGCGGGTTCGGTGGGTCAAAGTCACTAAAAATCTCCATAAGAAATAAATAGTTTAATATATTTATTGATATATTTGTTGTTGTTAATATACATTTAACTTTGATTTGTCTATCCGTGCAAAGCCGGATGGGGCAGCTAGTCTATTATATAATATAAATAAGAATGTATTCTCTCTTTTCAAATAGAAAAAGATGAGGAAGTTCGTGTGTGAGAGAGAAGGGGCATTTTAAACAGGTTTAACTTATTATAAAACCTAACCTAAAAATGTTAATATAAAGTTACATATAACAGTGTTGGTGGGACGGATTTTTTTATTTGAAATTCAGTTTCATCTCTAGTTTTTGGAATAATTTTATTAAAAAATATTTGCTTAGTGTTAATTTTGCAATTAAATTATAGGTCTACACCAGAAGCGGCTCCTCCTACAGGACTCAAGGGGCCCGGCTTCCTAACAAAAATTTAAAAAAATACAGTAACCAAAATAATAGAAATTAAATAGGTAAGTGTTTTTTTATACTTGATGATTCTAGAATGTAAATACAATAGTTCTTGTAACTGAGCGCTAATTGATATTTAAACATATATCGCTTGCACTCTTTTTTAATATATTTCTGGCTTTAAATTGTTATAGATATAGTTGCAATAGAGTTGCAGTGAGGATAGATTTTTAACGACTCCAAAGGCTCATTCTCAAGATATCGACATAAAAATCATAACGCTTAAGATTCCAAACTCGATTTAGGATGGGGACATTTCGTTGAATGGAGCACTATCAACCTTCAGTTCAGTTTTGTGGTTTACTAGAAGCACCTGTCGGTAAAATATCTTTACAAATTGTGGTAAAATAAAATGAATACGAGCTGATGCGTCACGAACGGAAAGGAATCGTTCATTACAACAGGAAAGGTTAAAAAATGAAACATAGTAAACAAAAGTATTTGATTGACTAATGCATAATAATTATTATTATTATCATTCATACCATTTCTGATAATCTCCTACTCAGAAACTGAAAAAATAGGTTCCGCATATTTTATTTTTTAAACCATTTGTAGTTGTAGATAATTGATCGACTGAAATGAAACGTCCTCACAGTAATAATTAACGTCACTTCTATGTAATCCCTAACTTGCAGCCCCTATCCAACACGATCCCCGACTACCATTCTGGAAGTTAATTCCTCTTTCTATTTTTCTGTTTCAGTTAGCCCTTGCTTTACGACTGTATTTGTGAACAAACAACCATTAACCTAGCCCCGCCGGAGACGAGGAGGCTATAGTAAAAGCAAATATTGACTTTAGCTGATCAAATGGCGAGTAGTGTCTGTGTATCTAGTGTATGTGGCCTACCTGGACCAAGACTAGAGATTTGAGGTCGATGATTTCAAAGAGTTAGCAATGCTTTCAGTGAAACTTTACATCTGCAGTGTGTGTGGAAATTAAGAGTAGAAGTCGGTTTACTTCTTAGAGTAACTTTGTAAAGCAACACCTGTTACAATTGCTGTAGGCCTATCTTACTCAGTCTATGTTAGGTTCTCATATTTTTTAAATATGTCGATTTGTGAAAATGTTATAAAAATATATGTTTTTACAAGTTCATAAGTTCATATTCATATTTTTTTTAAATAAGCTGAATGAACATTAATATGCTGTTATACAAAAATAGTTTTATTTAAAAATTACTATTTCAGATGATTCAAATATTTTACTTTAGAGCCTTAAAATTGCATAGTCATTATGCAGAGTGTCTCAGCAGGAATGTGAAGTATTCTGCGTGTTTTCTTTAGTTTATTTTCATAAAACCGACCGTTTTATAGTTTAACATAATAGCACATATTCTATTATGTTCATATTTGGAAAAGCGTTCATATTTTTATGCAACAATTTACAAAGTGTGAGAGTTTAAGATTTTTCGTATGATTTTAAATTGCTGTCACTTAAAAGGTTAAACGTATCTCAAAACCCGCTTTATATACAGACAATTAATTTACAGACAACAAAGAAAACTTGCCGCGCAGTTCCTCACTTTTGATGAACTCTGTGAAATGAGTTTGGTAATTATTTTAAAATTATATGTCAGCTAGAGTTCTAAACAAATTTTGTTTCTGTGCTAATCTTTCTGTTGTAGCCATCTTTCAAGTCATGTGTTTTTATCGATAACTCCATTACAGAAAACCCCCTCTTTATTTATCGATATAAAAAAATATGTGTTTCTTGTAGCATTTTTGTAGATATAGCCTAATCGCCTTTATAGGTGAATATTTTAAAATATCCGCCATTTTGAAAATATAAGAAATACAAAATTTGTTTCTAGCCAACTTGTAAAACGAATACAATTTTCACATGATACAATTTTTAGGTAACAAGTCGATGCCTAACAGTGAAACATATGTTACGATAAAGCTAATATTTATTGAAACTGATTAAAATTTTAAATAATGTCGCCCTTTAATATGAAGTTATATAAAAAGATACATTTTATTTACATTAAATTGAACTAGTAAAAAGTTAGATACACAATGTTTCCGCCAAATTTAATAACCAGTTTGCTTCTAAAATTACATTGATTTAGAAAAATTTACATTCTTCTGGAACTGAAGCATTTTGGGATAACAATCTTTATAATATAATATATAGTTTTGTTCATATTCTTAATCTCGTTGCTTAGTTTTCTCCTGCGGTGGAAATAATCGTCTGAATCTGGAAATCAAAGATGAGCCATTTCTAAAAATAAGGGATATTAAGTGTTTCGGAATCTTTATGATATTGCGATGCCATTTTGATCTATTCACATCAACATTAAGTCGACTAATAGTTAAGATATCTTTATTTGAACTTTGCATTGCTTCATGCAGTGATACAGTTTGTAGCTATAAAATTAAAACTTAAGTTTTATTACAACAGATGGGTTTATACATTTAATATACACCAAAATAAATAACTAGAAGCAAACATAAAAACAATGTTACTATTTTCAAGCAATCACAGAGAAAACATTGAACTATTTTATATCGCGTCGGTTAAACAACGAAAATTTTCGATTATTTTATCCTATTTTAGAAAGTGATCAAAGTTTATATTTATTATTTCTAAAACCACTCAATTCCTTAAAACAATATTTTACAAGATAACAGTTCTTTCTAGTAACACAATAACACTAATGAAACATCCTGTATATATTTCTAGTTTTACTATACTTTATGCATATAGAACAGGTACATAATTATCAAAGTAGGATATTCAATACTGTATAGTCTACATCTCATTAAAATAATGTTAACTTTAAGCACTGTTGTTAATATAATTTTGCAACTATAATTTAATGGCTAAGGTGTCGTAAGAGTTTAATATTTATAAAATGGGGATTCATTAGGATTTAAAAGTTGTATGGCTACATTTGTAGAGAAAGAGAGAGAGAAAGAACTTTTATCCGCTTCTCATCGTGTCAATGAATGAATTATTCAATTTGCAATTAGAATGTCCGGTTTCCGCTGTGGTGGGTGTGGAAAAACTGTAGTAATACTAATTAGTTTTATCCCTTTCTCTCGAATGAGTTAACGAAAAAATAATTAACTTTAGATAATTGAAATAATGGATTACTTATACGCATGGCATTGTTAGGCTTAAACATTAATATACTTGCAACAAAATGTTGGTGTAAGATTTGCCGATTTAACAAGCTACTACAGTCTGTAAATTAAAAGTCGTCAAATCAAAAAAGTTTTGACAAATTTTTGTTGTTTTCGGAATGCATAACATATTGAAAAATCTTACGTGATTACCGCTTAAATAGGTATATTTGTGTATTCAAAACATAAACTTGTTGTTTTACTTTTTATTTGTAGAATCAGGAGAAGTAATTTTTATAAAACTCTTGTCGTTACGTATTTTACTAAAACATAGGTTTAAAACGAATTTACATGAACTTATTTGAAGGAAAGGAATTTAATGTAACTAAATTAAATGTTGGGAAAACTCACAGATTGACATAAAAGTAAGAACTCGATTGTATGTATTTTAGTTAGTAGCTTAAGTTAGAATAACAGACGTGCTGTCGTCAAAAAAAGTTTTTCCCAAAAAATAGATTTATAACTACAGTGTGTATAAAAAATCAAATTTATTTAACTTTAGTTGAGATGGCGTTTAAATTTTGCGTGAAGGAAAAAATCAAAAAACGTTAATTACCATTTCAAAGTAGCGGCTTTTTAAACGTTTTAGGCCTACCAACAAATATCTCAAAAACCATCACACAAAAATACGTTCTGCTGAATTTTGTTTGATGTTGTTTTCGAGATATTAAATAGCAAACAATAACCATCATTCCAAAATGAGTAAATTAAATCTGTTAATTGATTTTCTCAAATTGGATCGTTGTAAGACTAAGCAGCATGCAAAGTTTCAACTCAATATCTTAAAAGATATGAGTTTTGTTATTGAATAGAACAAAAAATGTGGACTAGAAAATTAAGCTACTAAGAAATACGTTTAACTATTTCATTGATTGTAAAGTGAGGAATAAATTCCTGAAATTTAGGACGGTTTTTTGGAAACCCCTTATTTATAGATTGGGGGGTTTAATAGTTTTTTTATTAAATAAAGAGTGTTCCAAAAATTTATTAAGTTTAGTTATCTATATTTTAAAGTTACTGTTCTCCATTATCTAGTATAATAGTGTTTAAATAGTATTAGTATATAGTTTCAAGCGTTATAAAGCAAAGTATGTTTAGTTTCAGCATATGTTAGTAAATAAAAGGGAGCATTTAAAACAGTTTATGCTAATTCAATTAAAAGTAAAAGTTTTTTTTTTCAATTACGTATCTCGTAAAGAATTGTTTAAAATGGTTTGTTCTAGTCTCGTTTTGTAGTAGTAGTAGTTCTTTCGGAAAAAGTACACAATTATTACGACTATAGTTTAATAGATATTGTTCTATTAGATTGCTTTAATTTTTTTTATATTGCACTAAATTTGACATATTTTTATTTCTCTATGGTGGAGATGTATCATAGTTTTATTTCAAATTTATGATTTTGTTTTCAAAAGAAACGTTTACATAAAATTTCAAATTCTAATATTATTTTTATAGAAAAATTCATTTGACAGGAATAATTTTTAATAATGTTTATTAGTAGGACAATTTTATTTCTCTTAGAAAGCTTTGTCAATTAATTTAAATAAAACTAATTAAAATTCCTCATTACAGTTTTTATTAAACAGAATAATAATGCACAGTATGTCGTTATAATAACTCGTCTTTATTATTATTTTAGCGTACTTTACATTATTTATAATTTAAATTATCTTCACAACCCAGTTAATTCAATTTGCAGTACAAGATATACATTGTTGGAGAAGGGAGGTTAGGGGAAGGGAGCGGGTTAAGTGAGACAATATTCCTGCTGTTATTGTTTAGGTGAGTCTTTGCCGAGAACATGCTATCTGTACAATTAGTACAATAGAAGCAAATATAATAACCATTAAGGGATTGTCTCAACTCCATAAGTATGTCAGTCTGCGGTTGTAACATCTCAACTGCGTCTTGCTCAGTAAGACATTTTGGGATTATACCAGGTAATAATATTCATGCAAGGGTTTTAAGGGATGTTGTGTGAAAAGGGTAGGTTTTAAGTATGCTGAATTAGTTATTGCTGTATTACAGCGTTTTCGGTACTCTGGATCAATTTACTGAAATTAGGGTTTGGGGTTTGGTTTAGTTTCCACTAAATAGACATAGTAATCATCAAAAATTAAGTTTTAAACAATAGATTTAACAATTAAAGGTTTAAGTTATGGATGAATTTAAACTGAACCAAATTCTATTTAGAAAAATTCTCTATATGGAAATTATTTCCAGAGATGACTTAGGAAATAATAATATTAAGAACATAATTTATTAATTGCTCATACAATAAATGTTTTTTTTTTTTTATTTGAATCAAAACAGCATACATATGCAGGAAACCTTCCAATACCAGATGGTCTGTCAATGCCCTACATTAGTAAAAATTAACCTTAAAACGAACAGCAGAATCAAATATTAATAAAAAAGTATAACATTTTATTTCAAACATATTTAAAAACTACATAATAAAATTTAAACTTCAATCTGTTGCAGTCATTTTTATCACTTCAGTTATAGTTTTCACTAAGAATTGTTTTTCGAGAGATAAATGTAATTAATGTCTTCTTGAATTTGTTTGGGTTTTCAATAACTTTACGGGACTCTATTGATCATAGACAATTTAGAGCATTCTTAAACATTGCTGACTTACTAAAGGGTAATTCAATAATTCTCTTGAAAAGAACCACAATAATTTTGATATTTAATAATGCTAGAATAATTTGGTTTAGCAAAACTCAGTATATTTATATACATCCTACACAGTACAGACATAATTTTCCACGACTTTTTACTTCATAATCTTGTATGCCGCTTCTGAATTGAGCAGAGATCTTAAGTATAAAAATGTAGGAACACATCAGAGTTGATGAGGCCAATAGCATCCAGAACTGTAAGTGTGTGCGTGGATATAACACAGCAGGAGTGCATAGCACTTCTCGCTCTTTTGATGGATGAACAGTAAAGAACCAAGCCTTGGAGTAGGAGGAATACATACCATATCGAAATTTGAGAAGAGGGATACTCGGTCAATGGCATAGTAAAAGGTAAGATGAGGGAGCAAAACCCAGGAACTGAACAAGACCATTGCTCCTTGACCATTGATTTAAAAGTATGGGTCACTCGAAACTTCAGAGATATAAATTTTTTACTCAAAAGTTCCTTACTGGTCATCAGGAATTCGGTAAGTATCTGTTTGTTTTTAAAATAAGGACTGAATAAAAATGTAATTACTGTGAAGATGGCAAACACACTGTGGAACATACTTTTTCCACTGTCCGAAATGGCAGCAAGACCGCGACGTGGGCCTCTAGCCAGAAGCAAGTGATATGGTTGTTTGCATGATGAAGAGCACGCATAATTGGGAGGCTGAATTGAGGTTTTATCAATGTGTTCTATCTCTAAAAGAAAAGAAGAACCTGATAGGTAGGATAGTAGAATAATGCAATTAAGGGACAAATAAGAATACAGATGCTGAGCCTCTCCTACCTGTAAAGATACTTGAAGTTTATTATTCCATTAAAGACCGTTTCTAGTAAAATTTGTTTTCATCAAAGAGAAACCAAAGTTATATGTGTATAAAATTGTTTTAATATTGTTAAGTTTAACAAAACGATCTAAAGGTGTACAAAGAATAGATAAATGCTTATTCCATTCTAGTTGTAGCTTTGTTAGATTTAAAAAACAACAATTTCTCAACAGAATGTAAAGTTTCTTGGGAAACTAGACAAACTGTACATACTTTGTATGTACTTATTTTTCCTTTTATTATAAAATGGGTAAATTTATATTAAAATTACAAGAAAAGTCAAGTGTTTTATCTAAACAACAAAGGTAATTATAGGATGTTTGTATTTTTATATAACCTCTGCGTTCTATGAAAATGTATACAGCTGTTACTTGGAACTTTTATTTTAATTACTGTACTGCCAATTTTATTTTTAATATGAAAAAATATGATTTGTTATATTTGTACACTTAGTGTTCAGTTTGACATTGTTCAGTAATTAAATTATTCCACCTGTGACAAGGATAACAGTTCCAACATGTACGGGATTAATTAGGACATGTTAGAAGTAGTTTAATTTCAATCCAAGGATTAGTTGCGTTGCCAGCATGGTTAGAGTTTAACAATATTTTTGAAATCACAATTAAATTAAGTTAATGGTACTAATGTTTTATTTTACATTAATTCATTAATATTACTCAAAACAAATGTCTTATACAAATAAATACTTAAATAAACAAATAAATAACTTCTTACGTATATATCACCAAATATCTATAAATTTAGAAATATATCAACTTGTCTGAAAAATATTGATAGTTTTCCGCAATATATTTTACGGTACGTCATGTAGAAAGCCCGAGTCAACATCTAAGATACCTTGTAGCTTGTAACTTCTTTATGTTTTAAGTAGGAACCAAGGTACAATTTATATTCCATAACGTATGACTCACCTTGCATTTCTTAGGCCATACATACATATTATAGAGATGGGCTTAATATGATTTTCTGCGAGCAGTGTTCGCAGTGAGCAGTTAACGGTAGCAGTGATTTAGACACAGTTAACGAATAAGCAACTGCTATGAGATCTGTTTTTGTTGAACGTTAACCTTTCCTACTCAATACATTCATTTGTATGAGTAAACTCGTTGCTGCTTGTTACTAACATATGGCGTTTTAAGAATGCGTTTTAGGTGCTTGTATAAAATGTGGTACAGTAAATAAAATTTAAGATGATTCTTTATTTTGCACTAAACTTACAAAAATAAATTTGCAAACTAAACCCTCTTAATTATAAGCAATAAAGCAGAAACAATTATTAAATAATTATCAAAACAAAATCCTCTTTCTAATGCAAATTATTTAAAAAAAAAAAAAACGTTAAAGTTAAAAGTAAATTAAAGTCAAACAATTTTCAAAAATAAGTATAACAATCTTAAAAAATTACTAAAATAAATTTTTACCAAACAAAAGTTTTAGAAAATTAAATGTGCATATTCTCTACACTATTAAAATCAGGAAACCAACTGAAAATAATCAATGATGAGGTTTTAAGTTAAACCCGCCCTTGGGTTAAATGGCAGGTATAACATATCAAAGCTTAACCTATTGAACAGTTAATAAGTAAACCAAGTTTTTATCATTCGTTCTTTATAAAGACAGTAAATGGAGTAGCCTATTAGAACAAAAATAACTTATATTTTATTAACATAAGGACTGTTTTATATTTTTGTGATTGCCTAGCTTTATTTTTGTTTAAATACACAAACAGCAAGGAGCAGGAACGTTCAAGAATAATCGCAACTGCTCTATGCTCAATACATAGAAGTGTCCTTCCTTAGTAGCTAGCAGTGATCACATTCGCAGTCTCACCCGGCCTCACCTCTACTATTTCAACTAATTGCCGGTACAGTGCGTGAGATTCTACGTGGACTGCTAGAAGAGCAGAAGAGGAAAAGATGGTACACAAAGGTAGTGAAAGATCTACTGCGCATCTATCAGCATGAACCACACGGAATCTTGAACAATACAAATAAATGTATCAAATGACACTAAAGTTGTTTTGTAACACAAAGTCACAAAAAAGCGATTTTTTAAATATTAAACCAAAATATCTTTTCTTAATAATAAAAATATGTCTCACCTCCATTTTGTCTCTAGAAAAAATTGTTAAAACTATGACTACGTGTTCTCTAAGATATTTGTTATACTCTTAGAAAACTGTAAAAGGATTATTTAGTAGTTTATATTATGAAACAAATTTTATTCTCCAGGTATTTTGTTCATGCGCAGTGTTCAAATTGTATTAACAAGTTGCAGCTGTTGCAGTTAACACTTGTTTCAGCTTTTACTTTCAAACTAATTCACTACTTGATACAGTTGTTAGTTACTTAGGATAGTTGGCTCCAATGTCTATTTAATTTTTAATTAATATATTTTATATTTCATATATTATCATCTTAACACCTAAACCAGTAAACATCTGATATGCTGTTTACCATTGAAACATCGCTGTTTTAGAATATTTTTTACATCAGATGTTTTATATCAAACTGCAAACTAGTTTACGGTTGCTGCAATTAAAAATAAATTGTAAATCTCTTCTCATCACGTAACTAAATTTAGGTGTGGATATGAAGATTACCTTTATGCATTGCTGCATATTTTTCAATCAATCGACTCGAACAGTAGAGAATTAATTATTATTAAATATTTTAATCTAATAAACTTATTTCACCTCTTTCATAAATTCTTCGACTAAAATATTAACGAGTTACAAGTTGACCAAGTGGGTTGACGCAAACTGTTTGCTTTACAAGAACGGGGTGGGGGAGGAGGAACGCATTGAATAACAAACGCTGTGATTTGTAAAAGTGAATGCGAGCAACCCCTCACACCCTCATTCTTATCAGCATCTCTTTGACACTACCAACCCCGAGATTCACATCTCTAGTTCATTTGTGCCCTTGTGTTCTTCGCCTGTAGGGCATAAAAATCAGGTCTTCTTTGAAAATATGGGCTCTAGGCAGGGAAGGGAGCTTTGAACTGAAAGAAAGGAAATCGCCCAGCTTGCGGAAGCAATGACGATGAACAACAAAGGGTCTGTGACGCTGTATTTGATGGATGTGGTTGTAATCGTGTTTTGTACTTTGAACAATGTTTCAAGTTTTATATAAATTATCTTTACTTTTGGTCTGTTTGTTTCCGAACCAAGCAAAAATGTAGTATATAAACTACATTTAAGATAAACAAGTTTTATGTACTAGCAATTTAAATATAAAGTACGTTAAACTTTTAAAATTGCACGCACTTACATAAACATTTGGACCCACATTTAGAGAAATTATTGGCGAATGCTTTGCCTGGTCGTAAGACGAAAACAAACCATTTCTGAACAAATGCCCATTTTACTTTTTCTGAGTCACCTCTAAAATTACCCCCGAAATATGTCCTTTCCACTTAAGACATTCTGGTTTACACCTACTACCATTGAAGAAGCAAATTACTTCTTCAATGCTACTACTAAGGAAAACAGTCCTCAAGTTTGTTTGTAAAAATATCTTTAATCGTTGCTCAATGTCGTGTTACTTAATATTTTTCCAAAATATTTAGTTATACAAATTTGTAGGTGCTTTATTATCTTTAATTTAAAATTTCACACATACACGTAGATAAATAACATAAATCAGATACATAAGATCTTATTTCTACTGTCTGTGAAGCCATTAGTCTTATACATGGTTTTGGACACCTGTGTTGTTTCTTATAGATTATTTCTCTTTCTGACTTAATTGACATTTGATGAACTTTTAACTCAGGTGTTTAGAGCCTACCGACCCTATTTTATGATGTGGGTTCTATTTATTTTCTAATTCGATTCATTTATATCATTTACATTTATACAAAGCCTAACTTGTTTTCTCCAGTTCACGATACACAAACACTCATGCTCTAAGAAGCTTCCTAAGATAGTTACCACTAATTGAATTACATTGGAAAAGTTTCAGCCTTTTGTCTGAAAAAAGTTATTTCGAACAATAGTTCCCTAACCCTCCAGACGGCCTATCGTCACGATCTGCCATGCGTAAACAGAACGAACATTAATTATAAAATCGATAACGAGTCTTTCTGGAAGCTTCATAGGATTTTAAGAAAATATATTCAAGTGACAACTACGTTTTTAATTGTACAATTACCTGCTGAATAAACGAAAATGGATTAAGAAATTTGCTATAACTATCGTTTACACTAATTTTACCCTAATTTCTTCAAATCCTAATTTCTAACATAAGTTGTTTCTAATTACCTCTGTTCAGGCGGAACAACTACATAATGAAGTATGTATTTCGCTTTCTTTTCTTTAATCTCATTCTTATACTTCAGTTAATTTTATACCTAATACAATATTATTACCTAACAAACAAAATGTTATGTGTTTTTTACATCACAATAAAAAGTTTCCCAATCTGCTATTGTTTTTATTTTCGTTAAATCTTATATCAATGTAAATGGTGTTTCAGTTTAACACTGTTTTTATGTTGACGGTTTTCAGACCAGCCGTTGGGTGTCGACCAAAAATCGACTATTACATTTTTATGTAATGTTTTAAATTGCAAGTTCTTCTACGACATAAAAATCACAGTTATTATACGATAAATCATTTGACAAATGAAGGAATATAAATTATAAATATCACAACACGAGCACAAAGTAACGGAAAGTATATATGTTTTTCCAACACTCGGTGAACGCTAAAATTAGTATATTTTTGGACTCCGATACGTTAAGTTATTGACTGTCTCATAGATTAATTTATGTCTAGTACACAATGGTAGCGAAAAAATTGCTAAAAGGTATAAATAGTTCTTTTTAAAATTATCAATTGATCTATCTGGAGGAAATTTCGATTGATATGGGTGCTAAACGTTTCAAAAACTATTGCAAATACTTCCGGGACAGTCATCCAAAATTTCAAAAGAACAAAATTACCATTGCTGGAAGTCGCTAAGAGCTTACCGACAACGCCGCGAATGTAAGACAAGAGTTGAGACAAGGTCCGACACGCAATCGATTATATATATATAAAAACAAAAACAAATGATCTCTCATTTAGCTACAGCATTTGCCATTATTTATTCTTTTTTTTCCAACAAATTAGGAATCATACAGCTTACTTGAAGTACAGTAGTCTTTATTTTAAAAGTTTGCGACCTCAGCTTCAAATGTATGAAACCTTTCTTAAAGTAGGATGTCTCAAATATAGAATTTCTGGATTTCATAGTTCAAGAAGTTCAAGCGGTAAGATGTCGGAAAGTAGTGGGTTATTTGTTTACACAATGCTTCCAAAGAACACTATTCAGCAAGGTATTCTTTATTCTTTAAAAGATTGTGTTATAAAAGTTACTCGGTAGGAATCCTGGTAAAGACAATGAATGTTTGCGTAATTATGAAACTCAAAAATTATGATGTACCCTAATGTAGCCCGCCTGGTATGCCATACGTCTTTATTTCAGTCGAACTTATGGTTTCGGAATTATTCAATGATTTTGTATCTTTGAGCAAATGATACATTTTCTAGATTTCTAAATTGTCACCCAGTATTGGAGAGAACTTCCAAACATTTTCATGTGAAAATGTTCATTGGCCTAATTAAACCAGTTAGTGCAAACCACATAGGAAAACTCGAACCGTTTAAAGTCAAAAGTAGTTTAGAACACCAAATAATTAATTGGACCTCTAAGCCATAACTTTTATTTAAAAAATTTGGTTTAAATAATGGTCATAAAATGTGTTCTTTATATTATTTAAAAACAAGTTGACATAAAACATTGCTGTGTTTCCAAAGCACGGAACACATGGAAATAATTATCTTGTTACTAATAATTTAATTGGCTGATTTATAGAGGATTGCAACCAATCAATTGTGTTTCCATTAACTGGTCTGAGGCCGATAGATCAAAGCTGTGCAATGAACGATTTATTAATTAGATTGGATTTGATGTCAACAATCAAAGACAAGATGATTTAAATGTTAATGTATTTAATTGGAACTTGGTAAATGCAGATGAAAAATAATTAACGTTTGTTCTTGTTCTAGACTTTCCTTTCTTGTCGTTTATACATTATAGTGATGTTCCGATTTATAAAAGTATGAAATCTTTATACATGAATACATTTATTTAATGATGTATACATGCAGCCGAGTTTTAAATAAACACGAACTGACAAAAGTAAAAGGGACTTGGCTTTCAATGTTTGTAGAATATTTGATAGTTTTAAAAATGTCTTTATAAAACTTTATACTATTTATTCTTCTAAATAAAATTTGTATTATGTGTTTCATTGAACCTTGAGATGCATGTGTGTCAGCATTTTCCAAATGATAAGAGTAAATGGTAAATTAAATAAATAGTAGGCCTACCTAGTTTTAAAATCATATTACTAATTTATGTTGATTATTCGATTTCATTATTTTTCGATATAAGTTATGCAGTCCAAATTTGTAATGAATCGGCTTGTTGAACCAAATGGCTCTAACATATGAATTAAAGTAAAAAGATATTGAAAGATTTAACTAAGCATAAAATACGATTATTGTTTCCAAATATCTATATTCCATTAATCTCAACCAAAAGAAAGTAATTTATCCCAGTCAATTTGTTATCCTTGATAGCAAAGTAAAGTTAAGCACACAAACCAATAGGTGAAATTGAGTTGAGCTAACCTTATTATCAGAAGAATTGGTGAAAAACAAAGGATATATAAGTTTAAACCAAACCTCTAATTAAATATTTGTAGTCGTCAAACATTTATGTTGAGACAGAAAAAAACTTCTGTCCCTCCTCTAACTCATTACTAAAGTTTATTAAATCCACATTTGAATTGGCAATTTCACTTATATGGAATGTTTTAATTCAATATTCCTTATATTTTATGTTTAGGATGAACCATTTACAGTTATGAAAGTATAGCTTCTATATTTATTTCTACTATCCAATAATTCGTACATAAACACGAAGCACAAAAAATCCCAAGCACAGATTATAATACTTTTTGACATCCAAAAAGTTTAAATCAAACCCATATTTCATTTCACAAAGTCGTTATCAATATATTTGTAAATTGAGTTGTAACACATTCTCTCATTGCATGTAAAAGTTTCAAGAACCCAAAAACTCTACAATACGGAATAGAAGTTTGGAGCCCCATTCTTAATTTATTAGAAAAGGGGCTTCCTAGCGGTAAAAACGAATGGTTGTCTTTTATTTAAGTATTTTATTTTATTGTGTCTAGTTTTGATATTCTGTGAGGTACTGTAGACCTCATGCAAGTATAATGAAATGGTATGGTATTGGTCGACTGCACACAAAACGTGTTTATTAATTGATACATTTATATCTTTTACAAATAATTATTATGTTTTCACTTTAGACAACATCAAGTACGTGACTAATGGGTAGTAACCCTTTAGCTCCTATAAATTGTCCTTTTGTATCAACAAATTAAATGGTGTTTATTCTCAACGGTTGTTGATGGATTTTTTAAATGAATATTCATTTATTAAAAAATTAATTTGCCAGTTACTAACATTTCATCAATTTTGGCTCAATCCATAAATAATATTTTTACATTTTTACTGTATTAAATATCCTAAATTGTTTAAAATTGAGTGGCAATTGATTAAAAACCTTAGACCAAATAAAAATAATCTCTCAAAACATGTTTATTAATGTATGCAACCTAGAATGTCCCTGCAGAGAGCTTTTCATTAATAATACCACTTAGTTGCATTATTACTTCTTTCCTCGTAAAAGTGTTCTTAACACTTTAAAAACAAAAAGCAGCCTATGGGGAGTATGTGAGCTCACAAATAAAGTGGAATGTGATGTTTTTTCTCAAACTTAAGGTTGTAAGCATTATATTTATCATGGTGACCATGACATAATCCTTTAAAACTAGTATACAATTTACCTACTGTATTAATAATTTATAAATCAAACGTAATTTTGTTTTCAAATATAGACTCAATTTATACAAAACATAGTAAAATACTATAGTTTAAAAAGTTAAAATTAAAGCAATACTATACGATTTAACATTTCTGTTTCACTATAGTCTTGATATTTAAAAATATGTTTAATGGATATATACAGCGTTTTCAATCATTAGAACATTTTAAAATTCGCACCATGTGGACATACTTCCAAAACTGGAAATTAATTTGAAAGGACTTTGTGAGTAGGGCCTAGCGCTTGACAGTTCCATGCGGTACTCAGCCCCTCTTCAGAGCACAATTACAGTGGTCTCGTTGACGAGTGTTATACAGTCGTTAGTCTGACAGCGCGGGGGCGGAGCACCCTCTAGGGGTTGAATGGATTACAGCTTCCAATGTACAATTAATTACAAAAAAATATCTCACTGTTGAAGGGATTTTAGAACAAAACAAAGATGTCTAGTGACACTGACATAATTACAGTGTTTTTTGTGAAGTTATTTCAGCAAGGGTATGTAATATCGGAATTGAAAATTTTATCAATGAATTAAATCCTGACAAAAAAAGTGTAACGAAACATTTTAGGTTACTTTTTGTGAATAAACAATTATTTTTATTTCGATTTCGTAATGGTTCAGATATAGTTATTAAGAAAAGTTTTTTTTGATTATTGAAATTGTATTCACTAGGCTGTCACCAAATTAGTAAATCTAGAATTCCCACAGCACGAAACGCTTAGTCATAGAAATGTGTAAAATATCAGATATGACTATACCACTCGTGATTATTAACTACAACTGAGATATTTCACCAAGGAAAAGATAAGAACGAGGTGGGAAGGGAGTTATCTACTTTCGGTGAAGTAGTTGTTCAACGTTTTATGTTCAGATTTATGTTTAATCTTAAGGTACTTACCCTTTGAAAATAAAAATGGGGATACATCATGTTAGTCAACGTAATGGGATCACTAAAGGAATTTTAGTACTGTGTCAATAAATATGTCAAGTTTTTATGTTGTAACGTTCAAAGTCTGAACAAATTTTTTCAAACACATTTAAACTTAATCGAAGATCCATGTAAGTCCAACGTAGTGTTTCCCAGCTCCGGGGGTGGGGGGGGGGGGGGGGGGGGGGGGGGGGTTGAAAGTACGAACAGTAGCAAATAGTATGTATCGTATTTGCGCGCAATCTCAAGCCAAACCTTTACCCAACCATCTTAGATTGATTTACTTCGTAGGTCAATCAACGCAGAGAACATGCGTAAATGTGCCAGTTTAACAAAAATGGCATACATTTTTTTCAAGATCATTGTAACGTTCGAATAGGCCTATCATTACTACCACAGTAGTAATTGGGTATAAAATAGAGCAATTTGTGCCGTAGTTTTTGTAAACCCATATTATTTCTTACCTAAAACTAAAATTACTTTAACTAAAACCAGGTTAGTGAAAAGTGCGTTACTGAGTTCGTTACTTGAGAGTTGTTTAAAGATTGTAATAAATTATATGATGTCTAGGTCAATTCGAATTAAAATCAAATCTGTCTGATACAAAAACTTGTGTAATGTAGGCTATTCTTTAATATAGAACAGGCTTTTAAAACTGTAAATGAATAAAAGAAATGAACTTTATTTTCAAAGACATTCAATTAAACTAATTCTTTAAAAGAGATAACTGTAAGTTGGCTAAAATCATATTTAAAACGTACTTTGATTTGAAAACTAACCATGTGGAACATGAAAAACAGGCCTCATTTCCTTCAAAATAAAAAACGTGGCTGAAAACTTGTTTGAGTTTTCTGGAAGGCCTTTACCAAGCTTAGTAAAATTCTTAAACGAATTAAATCTGTATTACTTATGTAACATTGTACTCAATAACAAACTATTGTATACAATTTTTGAAGATGTGAATAATTTAAACGAATTCTATGTATACATAAATAAGAATGTCTGAATGGTAATTTCGTTTAGGTTCAAGATATGCTGAATGATTAACTACTATTTGCGTACTCCAAGTCATTATCACAGACATAAATCCTAAAATTTCATCACAACAAACAACTACGAATAACTTTTCTGAATAATCTATAAATATATATATAACAAAGTCGGGTTTGTTACACCACTTTTAATTCAAGAACGGCTGAACCAACTTTTATAATCTTTGATTTGTAGGATTTGTCTCCGCCCCCAATAGCAGAATATCTATTAAAAAATAGGAAAAATACATAAATAAAATTAAACATACAAAATAATTTTAGGTTAGGCCTAGACTGATGAAGTAACTCAGTTGTGATATTTGAATTTATTTACATTCATTGACATAGCAACCAATAAATTAAAATAACAGATAAAACAGATGATTCGAATGTATAATCTATACAGGGTGAGTTTTAAATGACCCCCCCCCCCCCCCAAATTTTTTCCGCATTCCTTAAGATATCGACTCCCAACCACCGCCGAACATCATTGATTAGTTTATATTTTCTTAAAAAATATCATCATGTGTCACAACACCACATTTACATTAAAAACAAGCATCTCAATCCAATATGGCGTACCCAAGATGGCAGTAAAAATTTATAACTTAATAAAAATCTATAAGCTACTACCAAACTGTGATATCTGATGATAAAGGGTCGATATTTTTTTAAAATTGAATAAAACAAGGGATTTTGGAAAATTTTAATTTTTTTACAAAATTGTTAATATCTCGAGAACGAAAACTGATAATTAAAAACCGATTGCGGCATCGTGTTCTACGGAAAAAAATAGTTTGAAATGATGGGTCACAACCTTACCTTTACATTTAAAAAATAAAAGTTCATTCCAATATAGCCAATATAGGGTGATCTAAGATGGCGGCCAAAAATGTGAACCTCATCAAAAGAAAGTATAAACTAATCAATGATGTTCGGCGGTGGTTGGGAGTCGATATCTTAAGAAATGCGGAAAAAATTAGGGGGGGAGGACATTTAAAACTCACCCTTTATAATAAATAAACGGTACCAGAAACAAGCACATACTTTCTCACAAACATATATTTAAATTATTAAACAGATTCACTGTGACTTCATAATTAATTGTATTAAAATAGGAGAGGGTGTACATTAAAGTAGAGAGTAACTAATAAATATTATTATTATTACTAGGTAGAGAGAAAACTATTCGATCGATTTCGAACAAATTTGCACTAAACATGTCAGTTAAGCTTGTATAGATGCACTAAAAAATGCTTTGAACAATTTTGATGCACCCCCTTTTTGGCCAAAAACCCACAAAAATTGTTATTATTATTAGCTAAACGAGATTTTTTAGAAAGGTGCAGTTTTTTGCATATGGTTGGGTATATATATTAAGGGCTACGAATAAGCCAAATTTTATCAAAATCGTTAAAGCCGATTTTTTTATAAAAAAATAATAACTGATTTTCAAAAAAAATTCAAAAATTTTCAAAACCTTTTTTCGTGCATCTATACAGACATAATTGACATGTTTGGTGCAAATTAGTTCGAAATCGATCGAATAGTTTTATCTCAAGCTTTCTATACATACAGACAGACAGACATTTTGTAAAAAAACAATTTTTTGGACTCAGGTGGTCCCAAAACGGATATTTCTACAAAAATCTTAACATCGATTTCTTTTGTGACCACTGTACTTTCTCTATACTACAGTGTAGTAAGAAAGTAAAATGATATGCTGATCGTTGGTAAGCGCATCACTTGAGAACGGCTGGACCAATTTGACTATTTTTTGTTTTAAAATGTTTGTAATAAAAAAAGTTTTAAAAGAAACATTTGAAAAGTTCCTGGAAAATTTTCAAATTTGGGAACACTGAACATGCTTTTTCTATGGGATTTTTGTATGAACTCAAAACCATAACTAACAAAAACAGCTCTTCGGATAAAAATCTTAGTAATACACATGTTTGTTTACATTCATTACCATAGCAACTTTACTTAGCAAATTTATAATAAGTTTATTAAAAACCAACATCTTTTTTAGGTTAGATTGAAAAACTAAGGACAAACACAATAAAAATTAACGAAAAATGTTAACTATAAGTATTACAATTTAATTCAAACATCGGTTGTTACATATCTATATACAATATATATCTATATATTTGTACTTTTCGCGTTCAAAAATAATAATAATAAACAAATTATTTGACACCATACATAACCATAAACATACATGAGTTTAAACATAATTATATTGAAAACTAAACAAACAATCTGAATAAAACTAAAAGCCATTAAAATATCACATTTTTATCATTATTTTGCATACCTTTGACATTAAACATACCAACGAATATTACATTAGTTTAAACATAATTATATTAAAAACTTAACTAACAATCTGAATGAAAGTAAAAAATAATATTTTTATCTTTATTTTGATATATAATTTTTGACTATAATTAAATACTAAACAGTATCTTATACTAATTCATATCTGCATATAAAAATCCATTGTCACGGTGTTTTTCCGCGATGAACTGCGAAACTACTCAACCGATCTTAATGATTTTTTTCAAAATGTGTGATTTATTCCAACTTAAAATGTAGGATAGTTTTTATCCCGATCTAAGAGGTAGAAATGGTGTTGCTACTCCTATAAAATAAATACAAATAAAAGCAACTTCCTACAAGCTATAAACCTAAAATTATGTAATATTATTTTTAAGAGATTACAAAGCTATTTGCAATTTGATTACCTAAGTCAAAAGGATGAAATGGGATAACTACCATTAAAATTATATCAAGTAATAGCGAAGCATTGCGGGTCCAATAGTATTTAAATAGAACTAAACTGTTGTACAAACTGGCAATAATGATTACAATTTTGTGTTTTAAAAATATATATGTACCTATATACAAGCAGAGTAGTGCGACTATTCATGTTCGGTTGTACAATCCCTGAGAGAATTTATTAGAAATTTGGTTTATTTTTCTTTTGAGAGAAGGCAATCAATATTTCTCTGTTGTTATGCAATTTTAAAATATTGTATTTATTGTGTAGGTCTTGTGTTTGTTAAATAATAACTCACTTATACAATTTAATTAATACATTTTTGTTAGATATTTTGGCGTTTCGTTAAATAAATGTGTGCTCTCATGCATTTTAAAATCATTGGCACAGGACTTAGCACCAGCTATAGCCTTGACTTAGCACGGTGTTTTGTTTTACCTCCACGAGAGTGGCACAATAAGATAGGATTGAAGTCAGTGGGTTAGAGATAGAGATTGCTTTAATAACTATAAAAGTCAAACTCGTTTACAAATGGTATTAGAAATGTTAAATCATATAATATAAACAAATGCATGAAATCAGAAAATATTTCAAAAACTTCCTGGTCGCAAATAAAGAAATTAAGAAAGAAGGAGGCAGGCAGTTACAAATTGATTGAAGGTGGACGAGTTCTCACTCTGATACAATTTATTTAACAAATGTTTTGAATAGTTATTTAACTTAACCAATAATAATAAATATACTACCATATTCAGTCCTGAGTCATATTAAACAGTTGTCATCCATTTCGCTGTCACCTGCGTCAGTTGAGGATATTGAAAAAATGATTCGTTAATTTAAAAACCAAAAAGAACCAATAATAATACCAATTCAGTTGAGCTCTTAAAACAAGGCTCTACAGAACTTGCAAACGTTTTCTGATATTTTTAAATGCGGAAAAATCATCCCTTTGTAGAAATAAAGCTAAAAACTACAAACCAATAACAATATTGAATATTTTTAGTTAAATATTTTAAACACATTTTTAAATATATTGCTTTCTTTTTCAACTAGTAGGCTACTACTGCATCGTTGCGATGCATACTCAAACCGCCTTGAGGTTACCGGCCACTTGCAACCCTAAGCTCCTCTTCATCTTTCCTTCAGCTCCATATTACTGTTTCTTCTAAAAAGTTTAGAAAAGCACAAACTCATTAGGCCTAACCAATTTCCAACAGATTTTTGGGATACATTAAAACTCAGATTGGCATATAATATTATTTATTTTAATACGTAAAAATAACTTAAAAACAATCTGGAACGTAATTTACCTAAAACGTAATTGATTTGTACATAGGCTTATCATCACTCTGCAAATAACTGCAAAAATTAGTAAAATAATTCAATCACGCAACTGAAAAGCTGACGAGAGATTTGAACATAATATTTCCAAAATTAAGTTTATAACCTTGTTTTAGGGTTTAAACTGTTTGGGAAATTGGTCCACTCACAAAGGCGCTGAATAGCCTCCTATTTGTACGAAATATATTTATTAGTAGATTTTTTTGCACCTCAGCCTTCAGTCCCTGCTCGTTAGCTGCTTAGTCCCGCTTGCAGTGGAAACTCTCGCTTTGTGAGTTTGCACTTGACCTAACCGCCTCGAATGAAGGACTGCTCTTTGTGAGTTTGCACTTGACCTAACCGCCTCGGATT
>JAGFPH010000001.1:169138-181328 GCA_018207615.1 Philaenus spumarius
CTCTTTGTGAGTTTGCACTTGACCTAATCGCATCGGATTAAGCTTGGTTCTTTGTGAGTTTGTACTTGACCTAATCGCCTCTGATTAAGGATGGCTCTTTGTGAGTTTGCACTTGACCTAATCGCCTCGGATTAAGGTTGGCTCTTTGTGAGTTTGCACTTGACCTAATCGCCTCGGATTAAGGATGGCTCTTTGTGAGTTTGCACTTGACCTAACAGCCTCGGATTAAGGACTGCTCTTTGTGAGTTTGCACTTGACCTAACGCCTCGGATTAAGGACTGCTCTTTGTGAGTTTGCACGTGACCTAACGCCTCGGATTAAGAACTGCTCTTTGTGAGTTTGCATTTTACCTAATCGCCTCGGATTAAGGACTGCATCGCTCGCAGCGGACCTACTCTTTGTATGGTATTTTTTGGTAGTTTTGTTGTATTTCACGCTTTGATCGATTTTGGGGGAATCCGGGCTATTAAATTTATATGAAAAACAAAATGTTCATAGTAATCTCTTATATTTATTTCTGTAGATAAAACCTCAAAAAAGGTTCATTCTAGTAAGCAAAATCTAAAAAAAACGTTACTTCTGATCAAAATTTGCTTGGGATGTTGGATTTTTGGCTTACGAACTCGTCTGAATTACTCAAAAAACCAACGTGTGCACCAAATTTGGACCAAATCGAAGTAAAATGTGGTCGTTAGAGTGTGAACACAACTTAACAAATTGTTATCATTAATAAAAGTAGAATCAAACATTAATCTAAACCACCTACGACTTTTGTTGCTGAGTCCGCTTACCCTGACAGTGAGTTTAGGTGTGATAAGAGGCAATTTTTTATTTCTGATTACACTCAGCATGGTCCAGGCTTTAATTTATATATATATCTCTCACATTATATTGTATTTTATGATTTTAAAAATGTTGATGAAGTTTTTAGTACGTGTATATTGTATGTAAAATGTTGATTTCAATCAAATATTAGTATTTTCATACATTATTTATGTGCATTAAATATATAGTCAACTTGAATGGCCAAAACACAATGAGTTTCGGATAACGAGCAACCCATAGAATAATAGCGCAGGTGATATAGTTCCCATGAAATTGTTTGAACAGACGCTAAAGTTTCGCCAAACATCACACCTCCCTTTGATGGCCAAGTTCCCGCCCCTTCAAAAATATTTCTCCCCCGTAAACGCCTTTCTCCATTCTTCCATGAACTTTGTAAGACGATAAATTCTCTAGACATATTTTCCACAATAATGCAGCAGAAATAATATGAAGCTCGACAATCGAATAGAAAGTTTTATTGAATGGTCGACATTGGGATATTTCTTTACGCATTCAACGTGACAAATGTTTTCAGCCTACAGAACGTGTTTTATAAAAAAATTAAATTACTTTACTTTAAGGATTTTTATTTCAATTTGTATAGTAATTTATTGATTCCTCAATATTAAATATTCAGAAATTAAAGAACAAAATAATGTGAAGTAGTTACAATGTTATACAACAAAGTATACAATAAACCACAAAATTAAAAACTAAAATTATTGAAATCATATTCCTTAATACAAACTATAGACTTCATTGGAAAGATCATGTTGGTGAGCACGGATAAAGATTTAAAATAAACTTTATAAAATAAACCCTGACGTCTAATTATTTTCCGGCAACATTATTCAAGTCATAAATTATTAGAGCTAAACGAAATAATACGAACCAAGTAAAGTCCAGACTGTGCAAGGGAAGCTAAAGTATTAATTTTACCTTGTCTATAGCAGGACACAATAATTTCCTCAGCTCTATGTTCACTATTCCAACGTCCATTTTATAGTCAAACTGCACAAGAAGGATGAAATACTTTAGGAACTATTATAAAACAAGAAACTAAATCAAAAGAGATTATTTAATTTAAAATCTTTGATCTTATTCTTTTACTTATTAGAGACGTAATAATGCTACACCGAAGGCAGCTTCCCACAAATTAGTTTGAAGTTGTATAATTTATTAAGAAACAATCAGACAAGAAAGTTTGAAACTTAAGCATTGTTCTGCACGCGAAGTTCTTCACAAGTTAATAATATACGATTCCTAAATATAGTTTATAAAAGTAATTTTACTTTTAATAACACGACTAAAACGTCAAGACCCCGGCATTTCAAATTTATTTCTTACAGGAATAATGCACATTTTTACTGTAAATAAATGATGATATTCGTTTTCTACTTTAGACGTTTTTTACTACTACTCATTTGAATATGACAGTTCTTATGTTTTATGTTTTAACACTATTATTATCTACAGTTATAGAAAACATTTGGAAATTTAAATTCTACTAACAGACATTCAATCGATTTGTGAAATAATCAAATTTGTCATAAGAAAGTTAAAACAATTATACATAATCCTACAAAACCAAGAGTTAGGCCAATATTATGTAAACGCAGTTTTTAGTAAATAAAAACATGCATAACGTTATTTTCTTTAAAATTGTTCATAACAACCACTTCTGTATGAGATATATGCCTAGAACAAACCTGAGAAGTTCGTGTTTGACTATCGTTCCAAGAATTCCGTAACGCAAGTTGATCTGAAAGTTTCACCATACTGTACCGGAACTAACCATCTAAGCTTAATAATATAAACAACATTTGTATGTATTCATTAATAAATATCAATATATGACCACCTCCCAGATTTATAGCCAAATGTATAAAAAAAAGATTAAGAAGTCCTGACTGACTGATTCATAATGAACGTAACAGCCAAAACTATGATAGCTAGAGCCTTACAATTTTCAGAGTAACTTTACACTATGTAGTAGTGCACAAAGCAATATTGATTTAAGTATTGAAAATGGTCAAAATACGGGGTTCGCTATCAACCCTAAAACAGCCGAGTTGAATCAAAAGCTTAACACTATTCTAGGTGTGGCGTATTGTGAACCAACACACGTTTGTTGAATGCATTTACATTAATTACCATAGCAACCAACTTAGACAAATTAGAATCAGCTGATTTAGACCATAAGCTTAACACAATTTTAGTCTATAGCAAACCCAAACATTCAAAAAGGCTTACTATCATAATTCAATCACTTATCACTACTTAAATTATGTCAAATTTACTCTTTACAAGGGATATTTGACAAGTTTAAAATTCTGTTTTACCGTATTATATTTTGTTAATATTTTATTACTTAAAAATTGTATCTCTTCTATATACAAATAAAAAATGTATGTCCTATTCAATCGTCGTTTCCATAAAAATATAATAGTAAACAATAATCTGTTTTCATTTTATTCACCGCGGAGGATGGTGAGCAAAGCGAGCAAGGGCGGGGTGGGACCCTGTAGTTCTTTATAAGTATGTCAAGTTTCAACTTAATCCCTTTGTCCGTTTCCGAGCTATTTGATTATATTAGACAGACGGACATAAAAAAGTAGCCTAGTGAAACTGTAAATATGGTTTCGTGTTTTACTTTTAAAATTCAGAACCCTAGTAACAGAAGTAAAGTACTCATTATTTAGCTTTAGAACTACTTTAATTTCAACGTACTTTAATTTTAGTCAATAGTTCTTGTTTCTGGAGTAATGGCTACATGTTTCGCTACCACGGACAGCATCATCACTTCACATCCAACTGTATATACGATTTAATATTTGAACTTCAGAATAAGGCCAAAGGTACAAATCAGATAAGGAATAGTTGAGGTACCAGACTACCAGTACAACTCAGCAAGTAAATATGTGGTCTAAGTATTGGGAACAAAAACTATTTTTAACAGTTAACGAGTGCCGTCTCTGCATAATTATTTGTGCCAGGCCGAATTATGTTTTTATGTTTGCGATATATATGTGAACAATGGATTAGTGTTATTGTTTTTGGCTGACCTGATGATGCTGCCTGTGGCAGCGAAACATGTAGCCATTACTACAGAAACAAGAACTACTATTGACTAAAATTAAGGTACAATATGTTGAGAAGTAAAGTGTTTAATGCTAATAGTTAGATATATTTTTATCAGATTTTTAATTTTTTGAAAAATGAATTTATGTTATTTCCTTTACTGTTTGTTCAATAACAATTATTCTTTTGTATCTTTAGACTTTGTTAGTTAAATTCCTTTGATATTAAATTGTATATTTGCGTACTTAAAAAAATGTATATGTAGGAATAAATATAGAAATTAAAAAAGGAAATTATAAATATTTTTAGATCCTAAATACTAAAACACTTATGTAGAATTACAAACAAAATATGATAATTGAATTTAAGAAGACAATGAAATACAAGAAATGTCAAACTGTAACAATGTACACAATTATAAAACGTGTGACAGCGTTATTGAACATTAAAAGGAACTTTCTCGCAAGCTGTGAGACTAAAAGTGCTGAGTGTGCACTACTCCTCTCTACCCCTTCCTCTCACACCCTTAAAGTACACTATAGAGCCTGAAGCGGGGCTTTAGGAAGACCATTAAAACGCTTCTGACACAGACCAGCTGACACTTTCTTTTCACAAGTAGTCTCTAATTACATGTACTTCTCGTAGGTAGACATTGTCACGTCACATGCTAGGGTTAGGTTAGGTCCACAATGCCACATCACATGCTAGGGCCTACAAAGTCATTCCGTTATGTGATACTTCCCCCCTCCCCTCTTCCGGACTGCTTCTCGTGTGACATTAATTTGTATTAGCATGTGTTACACGTACATAATATGGGCGTGAATTCACAAAGGCATGTGAGGATATTCTGCATTCAATAAACAAACGAATATTTAAGTATTACAAAAATTACGGATATTTTAGAACAAATGTTGATAGTAGCATGTTGCAATAGCATATTCACACTACTAGTTTTAAAAAATATCTTAAAATTCTGAAAGTAATTTGTTTAAAAAAATGTTAGGCTTACAATCAAATGTTGTACGTTACCAATAAAGATGGATCGAAAGTTCACCAAAATCACATTTTTAATAACATAGTTGCAATACAGTATTTAAGATTCCTAAAAAGCAGACCGATTCAATTGTTTAAAAATATATATTTTATATTACAATGCAATTTTGCAAAGTTATAAAGCATTCTAAATCATAATGTTCTAATAATCGGAACCCAAAATATATTTTACTACGCATTTCAGCAGGATAATTTGGGTGTAAATATCTTATCATATTGTCGTGTTAGGTTTTATTTAAGGCTATCAACACATTTTTAAAAGAATTGCGTAGCTTTCAAGATGTAATGTTTCCTTAAAAATTTGAAAACTAGTGGAGCAATATATTTTATAAGAACGCTTTAGCAGATTCAAACTTTAGTGAAATATCAAGACAAATGTTTTTAATTGCTGAATAATATCGTAAAGCTTTCACTGGTCACAACTGCCAATGTGGTATTGCTTGTTATCATGATTGTAATTTTATAAACTTTTGGGGAAACTGGCAGTTCGTAACCCTTGGCCCACGAACCAACTCAGCCATTCTTTCATTTATTTAACTTTAAATATTAAGTTATCAGCTTAATATTAATATTGATAGCTTAGTAGTTAAAGAATTGACACAGCCAATGTCTAGTTTCGTATACCGGTCTAATATTCTGTTTTATCCATTAATTTAGTTGAATATTTAGATTTTTAAAACCTTTAAAATAATGGTAATAAGAGTATTGAAACATTTAGTATCAATATCTCTATTCGGTTAGGATAATATCTTGTTATTAAAAACACACAAAATGGCCGATTGACCTAACACGAAGCACTTGTGTATATAATCGTATATTTCTTGGCTCTAAAACTAAAAATTAAATTATCTCTCTCGATAAACTTCCGTGTAGTTTTGAATCACCCAGTATAAATATTATCTTAGTAAATATGGTGAGGTAATAATTGCGAGGCTTGACTATTGGATTGCGTACGAGATGCGATTAAGACTTTTAATTAAACGAAATAATTTTAATTAAAACAGAGCAACCATTAAGAACCTACAAGTAGATTCCAAGCTATAATAGTTTTAACAAAGTAGGGCGTAAGGAAGTTTCAGAACAGAAGCACTAATACATTAAACATCAAGTAGGACTTGTCCGCACATATTCAAAGTATTAACGCGTTTTTCTTACGTTGTTTAGGATCGTTAACATGCGTCTCGGCTTTAGTGCTCATTGTTCATGCGCCTTTGTGGTGCGCATAAAGAAGAAACTTTAAGAACGTGAGACTTTAAGTGGCAATAGTCACGTAGTTTTGAGTAGTTTTCTTTGTAGGGAAAGTAATTACACTACTTTGTTTTTGCTGATTCAACATTGTCAACAAAGGGTTGCAAGGGAGACCTTGATAATGGCTACTAATTGTTTCTTTGTTTGGTCTTAGAAAATGGTGAAACCAACAAAAATGGTTGTTTATATGTTTGTTTAAAATAAATAATCCAAAATATTGTAAACAAAGTAATATAATAGGCTAATTGTTTGAGCAATAATAATACTGGTTACTATTATATACCTCATTCAAACCTATTTATACAATTTAAAATTATTATAACAAAATAGAAGAGTGTTAAATAAGAATGGAAATTACTGGATTTTCAGCTTCCAAGAAAGACAGAAACATGGCCGACCTTTAATTTCAAATCTCTTGGAAAATATATATATATAGACAGGAAGTTCCGAAATTTTCATTAAATATATTTTCTCTTGTAAATTTTAAATGTAACTAGAAGACATGCCGTCTGCTTTATCAACCAATCCCCATACTAGCTCAATTGTAAGATCAATAATTGAACATAGCCTACATTTTAGGTAGAACTTTGTCTTTATATTATTTATATAAATAGGAATACTCAACTAATTTAATGAAAACTGTCTCATGATTTCGTTTTATTGATTAAAAAGTGATCTTAGAGGAATGTCACCAAGTATAGATATTTTATATTTTCTCTCTAATAACAATTCTAGGCCTAAACAAATTATGATTAACATTATACAATCTACCTAGATTCTTAAAGGTTTCTTCATTGAATTAAATTAATTAATAGTTTAGGTTAAAGCAAAATCAATATATGTTTGTATATACGGACATTTTACAATAATAGGGGATTTATGTTAAAGATTAAAACTAACAGCCCTCCCTGAGTACAATGGCAGCAATTAAAAAATGGTTTTATACTATGTTATTATTTTGTTAACTGGTTGTTATGGTAATAATATTTTCCTTTTTAGTTAAATCAGTTGACTATTCAAAAATAAAGCATATGTTCTGGTTGAAAACTTGCCTAATATTTTTTTTTTTTAAATAAATATATATATATTATTTGCAAAAAGTATTGATTGCTTATATATGGTTAAAGATCTTTCATTGCAAAAATAGAACCATTGATATTATTTGAGTATAAGCCGCTGACGGATTGTAAACAAAATTGTTAATATTGAAATATTTTGGTAAAAATGCCAACAGTTTACACCAAACGCCATTAATTCTGGCCCATTAGAAAGTATTATTCCACCAATTTTAGAAAATTATTTTAAATACATAGATGCTACCACTATAAAATACCATTTAAAGATACATACAAAGAATTTGGCAAACAAATATTATTTCCCTGCGTTTTAGACTTACAGAGTCAAATAGTAAGAAATGTATAAATTTGTTTCATAATTGCTTTAAATATTTACCATAAGGAAAACAGTAATTACCTTCATTCTGTTTTAAGTTGACATTATAAAGACAATTTTCGCGATACAGAATATACAAAATAATGTGTTAAACAATAAAGCTAATTGAAGTACGCAAACATGTATCTAATTTAGGGTGACCAAACGTCCCGGAAAAGCGGAATTGTCCCGGTTTTCGTCAAAATATACAGTGTCCCGAAAAGTGGTTTCGGGACGCTCAAAAGTCCCGGAATTCAGTTTTCAGTAGATTTTATGAAATTTTATATATCTTCTTTGATTTCACTTGATTAAACGAAATACGACACGATAAAATGAAACATCTGACGAAATTTAAACATTTTGTTTTGTTTGAATACTATTGACATGTTTGATCTGGATCAAAATAAATGTGCGTGGAATTTTGTGGCGACAATACGACCACCAACTTTGGTTTAAGAGCTTAAAATCCTAGTTGAAGATTTTGTACAACTACAAAATCTACTGTGTAGAATTTTATAACTACGTTTCAAAGAACAAAGACATGATCAAGAAGGTTGGAAGCAATGAAAAATTTCTCTTTCTCCGAGAACAATCAACCCCATCTAGAAACACTCGTAATATTTAAAGCTTATGTTAATTCAGTTTTATAAAAAGTTCCATGGCTATAATATTTTAAAACTATAATATTTTTATACAAATTAAACAGATTTATAGAAGTAAGTCATATTAAATTTTGTGTATCTAATTTTTATCAATTAGGCTATAATCAGAGAATCAGGCTAACAAAATGTATTAACAAAAAATAAATTTCTATAAAAATACAAATATTTTATAAACCTGGGTACATTGGAGGGGGGGGATGGGGTCGTTTAGTACCCGGCTGGTTTGTCCCGGTTTTCTCCCGAAATGATTTGCTTACGTGGCCTTATAGCTGACAAAATCCTCAGGTGAGGTTAATTTAATATATTTTCAAGTACTAGTACCGTAGAAAAATCTTTAAATTTTCATTTGTAGCACCAATTTACTGTAAGAGTAGGCCTGAGCATTGTGTTTAGTTTAAGAAAGTACCTATATGGTATTTGTTGTCAGCCTTAACGAATTTGTTTTTACTTTCTGAGAAAAGTTGGACCTAACGCGTTCAATTGAATATTCTGCATATTGTTAACTTAAATGGCGAGAATCGTTTCCATACTTTTCCACTCTGAATACACAAGAAACTAAACAAATAAATGATATCTCTGTTAAATTGCTTTTTAGTAGTTGTCAATCGAACTTTAAGAAGGTAAAATACATCAAAACTATTTAAAGTATTTCATTCATTAGTAAAAATAAACTGTAGGAATTTTAACAAGGGAAGAATTGCAAATACTTGTAAAAGTGGACGTCGTCCATTAATGTGTACTTTCCTTAACAAGAATGTTAACGATTCGAACAGAACGGGTTTCTAACTTATTTATACAATTAACGGGCATTGTTTCTGAAGAGGGCAACGTAGTGAATTAGTGGTTAGTGAAACTGGAAATGTACGATAAGGGGTAACCTACCCTTACAGTCGATCGGAAACATTGATTGTAAATGGATTGATCCTTTTCTTGTAGCCTATGCTTCTACACTCTTTCATTTTTGAAGTGCAGTGTCATTTTCAATCAATCATTAGTAAAATAGAGCATTTCGTGAATAAATAATCATGATTAGTATCATTTTTAAATGTGTAGTAGAAAGAAGGTGTTTAATATAATTTTATTGAGTAAACTTATAGACTATTTTTTTAAATAATACATGAAAGGAAATAATCAAAATATTTGCTCATGATACAAAATTGATTTTACCAAAAATTTTCACTTAAAGTGTTTACTTAAATGCTCGTTGTGAAATAGATTCATACAATATAAGAATTACAGAAAAGATAAAAAATGTTACACAGGTCAGTCTCTACATAGGCTAATCGCAAACACTATAAATCAGTTTTTGATAAAATATTGATAGATATTGTCAAACTTTTGTCAAAGGGCATTTAAACATTTTTTACAGATTTGGCTAAAGTAAAAGCTTTTTATACTGTGACAGAAATAAACTATAGTGAAAATTGTAAAATAAAAATGTTTGTGTATTGTCATTGCATTATTATGTTTTATGTGTATAGGCTTAGTATTCCTATTGTAGTATCTGTTTAATTGGTGTATAATTTTAATTGTGTTATTTTAAAGTTGTAAATTAAAATGCTTGACAATATCCATTTCAAGTAATTGTAGTCTTTTTTAATATAATAATAAATACAAAGAAAACAATAGATTTTATTTAGATAGTTTATATAACATCTTAAACAATTTTTGAATAAATATGTATACAATATAAGTATGTATAAAATGATAAAAAGTGAACGAGAGAAATGAAAATGAGGAAGAGCATTAAATTCAATATCGTATTTATTTGGGCGCAGTCGGGACTAGGAACCCCCACTGAACACTGAACCCATTATACAAATATATATATATATTTTTTTAGGTAAAAAGCCCAACTGGTTATTATTACCTGAAATAGTTCTAAACTTTTTCCAAAAGACATCTTGATTTAATCCGAGACTTTGGTTGAGCTTCTAAGTCGGTCTTAAAATGCAAACCGCTCAACTACAAGGACGACATGATAAAAGACTATTTTGCTAATATTAGTTATAAATAGTGTGCATACAAAAATAAAAAATAAGACGTAAATCAATAGTAAGTCGGTAAGTAAATAAAGACAAAAGCTTAATTGGAACTGTTAGTGTTGCTCTTGGCATTGAATTCCACGATCTGAAGTACAAAACTGTAAAACTGATATTAAAAACAGCTTTGAGGTGAAGAGCAATTTTGAAAGGAAAGTGTTTTGAGGCTATGTGTGTTTGATGGAGAAGTAATCAATTTGGAAAAAGCTGTTAGGGTGAATTGTACTATAATTATAGAGTACAGTAGGCTACAATATAGAAAATGTTTTATTCATAAACAAATGCTGAAATACCCCGATTCAAATCCAGGGGAAGATTATGTCTAACTAGGAAAGGTTTGTTTCTTTCTAACAGGCAAGTACTGTCTTTCGGTGGTTTTCGCCTTAATACAAAAAAACCTCAATTTTCATAATTCATTGAAGGTACTCTTTTAGGAATTACAGTATTTATACATTGCTATCCAGAATTTCTGACAAAACAAAATATTTTAAAATTTTTAACTTTTTTATTTCCAGAAAAATTTAAATAATCACTGTCTAATAAGTCACTTCTAGAACGGCGGCTAACTGCAACGCTTGAACAAGTATCCTATTTACTGTAAAACATAATTATTGATATAATGAAAATAGAGAAAGAGAGAAATACTAAAAATATACAAGGCAACTTACTAACAAGAGTAAACAAATTTGTTATTTCTACACTTTAGAAATGGATTTCGGAAGTAATAATTGTTTGAATGCCAGCTCTTAACCCCCCCCCCCCTCCCAAGGCAACCTGCACTAATTAATATACTCAGAGGTAAAATTGTATACTAAAGATGTTTATTTCTAAAGTATTTTTTTGTCCAATTTGAAGGTTTTTGTTAGTTTTAATTTTGCATATTTCATTAAAAACCTGCAAGAATTTATAATAAATTTGAAAGCTTTTCTTCAGTAATTTAATGTATCAATTATTTATTAAACTTAATATTATTATTTTCAAACTATTATTCTAACAACATTCCATCAATAATACTATCCTGTTATTATAATTTTTCTTTTAAACTGAAGTGGGAATTAAATTCGTTTCCCGATCCTCCTACTCAACAATAATTATACTTTACCTCTGTTACAATGCATTCCCTTATATTATTTTATACCACGAATATTTTATCAATTTAGTTTAACTTGTTAATCAATATACAGCACAGCTACATACCATTCTATAAATAATTACTAGCTTATATGAATGCAGCACACAAATCATCTTTTATAAATATGTATTTAAAAATATATTCTCTTTATGTAATCATGAATCTTTCCCATGAATGGATGAGACCTGGAGTGGGTACACACATAAATTATATTTCCTAAAGGGTTCTAAATGCCCTCGGGTCAGTATTTCAGACCCTTCAAAATGTACACCCTGGGCGCAATATCGCCCCTTCATGCTGATTCTGATTATAATAATAGGTGAAACTACACTAAGCAAAGACTCCTTTGAATACTATAGTTTGCTCTAGGTTACTTTATGTTTCTTTACAATTAACAAATTCTCTTTATGTCATTAAATACCATCTGCGAATCACTACTTGTTACCAATATGAAAATGTAAAATATGTTATAAAGACTATTACTTTGCTTAATGTCTTTACTTTATGCCAGTTAGATAATTTCAGACGGGGGAGTAATGTAGCTTACCTAAGCCGAACGACCACGCTGACCAACTGAGCCCCCTTCTCTGCCCTAATATAAAGAGGAAAATTGTGTGTGATTTTTGTTTGTTTGCAAAACTTTAAAAATACTTATCTTTTTTTAATGAAAATAGTCTGGTTAAAAACTGCTTTCCTGGTAACACGGGTTTTGTTTT
>JAGFPH010000001.1:191341-235495 GCA_018207615.1 Philaenus spumarius
TCTGGCGTGATGCAAGATCTCGCGAGAAATCTGGCGTGACGCGAGATTTCGAAAACATAGCCAAGTCGAAAGTGCCCAACGGGCCAATAGAAGTTATCACTTCAAAAATATTAAAAATCAATGTTTTAAATTGTTAATAAATACTAAACAAAATATTTTTAAAAAGCCATTTGCATGCATATTGACCATAGCTTTAAAATGACATATCGTTTATAATTTTCCGTTCAAAAATAAAGGAAAAATTTGGATTTTAATTTAACATTGGTCTTATGGAGTGTCAGCCAACATGGCCGACAGCTAGAGCCGACCCTTAAGTAACTGGCAAGACTAAAACCAAAGTAGGCCAAATATAAACACGAATAAATTTGAGACTAGCCACCTGTGGTCCTCAAATATATCAATACCAGGATGATATTGTCTATGAGATAGAAATATCGAACCGTGCGTATTAATAAACAAAGAAAGATATTCAGCAATAGGCAGTTTCATTTCAGATATCATACCTTCCAAATCTTTTAGACCGATTTATATTAATGTTAAGTAACTTAATACTTAAATAGCGTCTCTGTTGATCTCTCAATAGTCACTCAAGTCAACCATTGATAAGAGGCTGCAAAGTATCATTTGTCCAAATCAAAGCCTGTTATGTTTTCATTTGGACTTATTGAAAGAAGTTTCTGATATAATACGGGCCGCACTTAAAGCAATGAACCAGATTGCCTACCCGCATGTGTTTGCTCTTTATCTAGACACCACTGCCTCCACACTTTATCTGTTCAACCATTCACATGTTTTTTCTGGCGTAATCCGTCCTGGAGTTGATAACGATGATTTATTAAACTTTCGGCAAACATGGGAAACCATTTCCACCCTCTTTTAAAGTAAACTAGGGGCGTACGAAATTGCCATATTCTACACGGTATAAGTTTAAAATAATTCGTTATTTTAGATACAATATTGAATAGACGTGCATTTTTAAATGGACGAGTTAAAACAGTATCACTAAGAACAAGTTATCACTAAAAAACAGTACATTTTAGAATAATCTTGAAAAATGTTAAGAATCCTAAGGATAAAATTCAAGAACAGGAGAAATGTGGAATTTATTGTATAAACTGTGAAATGTGTCCTATACATAAATATTTGAGCAAAAGCAAAAGATTAATCAAGACGCGAGTTATAGAATATTTTTCTGCTTTATGTGCCTAATTAATCAGTTTAGGTTAAGCAATTTTTAGATGAAAATCCTGATTTATAACGCCGAATTACTTAAGAAATTAATGAATCCAAACGCAATATATAATTATTGGAAAACTTTATAGATTGTAAATAGCTTGTAAATAACGATTTAGGACCTACACAAAATTGTATATTAATGTAAAAATATGTAGTGTTAGTTATTAATTATTGGATATATTTTTTAGATACATGAATAACTTTAGACTAATTAGAATAACGAGAGGTAGATCTTAACGCCTTACTATTATAAAGTTGATTTAGGCCACGCCCCTTATAGACCAGTCAATACAGATTTTTTATACTGACAAATTTAACAGCAAACCGATTGCGTTATGACTTGAGGAATAGTTTGTAAATGAAAATACCATCTTTGGAAGCAATGATTTTGTATTGTGAAATTATTAAAACAACAAATACAGTGAACAATTTTAGATGTTTGGGGTTTTCACTAATATTTTGTAACTCGTTTGAAACATTTTTAATGAAATGTAAAAAATACTGATTTTTCCCTCCATATTACATTGCTATTTTTTTGCATTGTTACAATGTTGTCTGCAGTAATATTTATACCTACATTGTTGCAAGGTTAAGGTCTATCACCCATATGAGAACGTGCACGTGTTGTCCAAAATGTCGCGAAGTGTATTGTCCAACCGCTGCACAACGCCTCATCGCATTCAATGTATAGAGCTTCTTTTGTTAGCACAGAAAGCCGAAAGGTTGCGTTCAGTGTGCCGCTAGCCTAAAAATTCCATTTGAATTTCGAGTTAGGGGTCATTACAAATGAGCCCATGCGCTGTAAATTTCCAATGATTTATTTTAAAATATCCTGAAAATAGCATATTTATCTCTGAACATATATTTTTCACGAAAACTGTGTGCAAGATGTCGCCTACATAACTTTGCTGTACTGACTGTTATAAGCGAGGCTATACAATATACTTGACATATTGTAACAGAAAAAATAAAACTCAACCCTCATTATGGAATAAATCGTTGGTCTGACTATCTATCTGTCACAATCAATTTACTCACTAACGAATAAAGGTATCCATCTGAAATTTGACATTGCTATAGATCTAGTGATCTAAGTAGATTCTAAAAATTAAAACTAAAAAGTAGTTGACGATCCAAAGTTTGTTATAAAAAATATGAATAATATGATCTCGTTTGAAAGTGCTTTATTTACAGACATCAAAACAATTTATAAAAGTATCGTAATGTGTAATGTTTAAGGTATATATGCTCGAAACTGTTACACAAACTCCATTCTGTCTACTACATTTTCGAAAAAACTACTGCAGATAAAATATTTTTAAAACAGTAGTTTTTTAAACATTCATATACTTATATTAGATTAAATTTTTGCGAAAACTATGTTTCCCACTCATTCGGTGTACAGTAATACTGTGTTTGGGAGCAGTCATCTCCTTCCCCTGATCCCAACCAACAATTTTGAATTTGCTCTTGCCAAGGTTATTGCTATTGGTTAGATGGTTAGAGTTTACGAATTGTTGATGCGTTGTTGTTATTTACAACAATTTTGGAAGACCTGTCAGTATACAGAATGTGTGGTTATTTCAGTTAGAAACACTACTTTCTTTTGCTGCGAACTCTTATATAAAAAACATTTCAAATTAAATTGGTGATGATAAAAGTATAACCTCCACACACAATGCGATACAGAGCCTTCATAACAACTTTAACATTTACCTGTTAGATCAATCTTTCATATGTAACATTATTATTTATTTCCAGGACATGCATACACACCAAGGACAATATTATCCTCACGATTGAATTAGTATTTGCATTAATATTTTCATTAATTTGTCCTTAACTAAAAGTTTGTTAATATTGTTTATCGGAATAGGAACAACCTGGTTCTCATTCCGCAGTGCAATTTAATTCTTTAAAAAAAGCGTTGTTGCATCCAGCACATGGGCAGCGATCGTCTTGTCTGGAGGTGCATGTAAGCCTACGCTACGTGAGCACAATCTGTGAATGAAAAGACCCAATGCGGCAAAGATAGCTTCTGTAATAGGAACATACACTCAGAGAGCCGTTATTGTGAACGTATAAGGGCTAAGCAGAGATGTGTTTTGAATTTAATTTATTTCTTTTGATAGTTTTTTTGTAACTTTAAACGTTTAGAATTTCGTAGAATACCTCATTAACCATAAATGTTCCTAGAGTACAGTTTTTATGTATTTTGTTCATTTTCTTTTAAACCAAGAATGTGAAGCGAGTTTGAAAGTGCATAAGTATACTGGAACCGACAAAAATGATTTTGTGTCATATCACAGTTGTTCAAATGACCTGGTACTGACTGCTATACAGTATGATTATTTATGATTTGCACTCAGTGATTTGAAAGCTGTCATCTGCGACTATAAATGTAGGATTTACTGTTACTGTTAAAGCTTCTGCTTCAAGAAATAAATCAAAATTAAACTGATATACTTTTAAACTTAAACGCAGTTAAACATAATTTAAAGTATAGAGTTTTATAACTTAAATACATTTAAAAGTACGCATATTTTAACTTATAGTCTCTAAACAGAAATTGAAATATATTAACTATATATTAACACTTAAACATATTTGAAGGTAAGCACGTCTAAACATAAAGGAGTTTAAACTTAAACAATGTTAATTGTAATAAACGGTAGTCTACCAGGAACTGGCACATACTTTCTCACAAACATATTTAAATTGTTAAACAGATTCACTGTGACTTGTAGGGTGGGGTAGGAGAGGTGATTTTTTATTAAAGTTGGAGATTAACTAATAAATATTATTATTATTATCTAGAGAGACAACTATTCTATCGATTTCGAGCAAATTTGCACCAAACACGTCAATTAGACCTTTATAGATGCACGAAAAAAGTTTTTGAAAAACAACAACCTTTATGGCCAAAAAACCCCCAAAAATCAGTTATTATTATTATTATTAGCTAAACGAGAATTTTTAGAAAGACGCGGTTTTTTGCATATGGTAGGGTACATTAAGGGCTACAAATAAGCCAAATTTTATCAAAATCGTTAAAGCCGTTTTTTTATAAAAAAATAATAAGTGATTTTTTGGTGGGTTTTTGGCAAAAAAGGGGTTGTTTTTCAAAAATTTTCAAAACCGTTTTTCGTTCATCTATGCACGCCTACTTGACATGTCTGGTGCAAATTTGTTTGAAATCGATCGAATAGTTTTCGCTCTAGCTTTGTATACATACAGACATACAGACATACATACAGACAGACATTTTGTAAAAAACACTTTTTTGGACTCATCATCGATTTTTTGTGATCACTATACTTTCTCTATAGGCTACTATAGTATAGTAAGAAAGTAAAATTATCGCATTCAAGCCTAATAGTATTTAAACACGTTTTAACCTAAACACAACTAAGCATATTCATATTTTTGAACTTCAAACTGTACCTATTCTGAAGAATGACCCATAAACACATTTATATATCGCTAAATGTAAACAAAACATATGAACTTTATAAAATCCATACAATTTTCATTTAAACAGAGTTAATAGCAAACACTTTTAAAATTGAACACTTTTAAATGTAAAATTATCACGGTTTAATTAGATCACATCCAAACAGATTTAACTTAAACATAATTAAACAAAGTATATATAAATATAAACATGATTAGCTAAGTCATATTCAAACACATTTAACTTGAACAATTATGTTTAAATTTTAGAAAAGTTAAATGCAAATGTGATCACTTTTAAGCTAAGTCATATTCAAACACATTTAACTTAAACAATTACGTTTAATACTCATTTAAACAAAAAAAATTACCTAAATACATTAAACTTGTATACATTTTAACTTAAACACATTTAAAGATAATTATTTTATATAAATTGGATTTTTTATTTTTAGTTTTAAATTTTGTTATGTTTTCATTGAGTACCTATATGTAAATACAATTTTAATTGTTGTGTAATTTTATGTAAAATTAGCCAATTTTAAGGAAGACGTTCGCATTCGGACGTTCGCAAGTTAATTGTGAATATGCAACAATGTACTCTTATAATAAATCCAGACGATATGGTGAAGTTCCAGCTGTGCAATAAATTAAACTGGAAATAACTTTTCACAAGTCTAGTGTTTAAAAAAAATAAAAACATTTTATGTCCTGAAATTCTAAAAAGTGAATACTTTATTACCGATCAAGTATGATTACATTTTATGTTTATGGGTTTTTACTCAGAAAAATAAATAAAACTGATATTAATAAGGTATGTAACTATAGTTAAACCCTCAACACATTCAATTACTAATAATTCATTAAACGTAAATAAATGTAATTAATAAATCCTAGTAAATTTGAATAATATTTAGGCCAAAGCGAACATTCAACATGAAAACCAGGATTAATTTGATGATAATTAGATTTCATTGTATTGTGCAATATTTCAAAATCCTTTATAAAGTAAACATAAATATATGTGCTTTAATCCTGTGAGCGTGGGATTTGGGCATTATAAATTAACGAGTTTGTGTATTATGTATGAAGTTTTAAATCATAATAAAACATTAATATCAAAACGAAATATAATGAAAACGTTATGATTCATACAAACATAAAGTTTAAAGTTAAAGTTTTCTCGGTCTGACATTTTCTCAAAATTGGGTGAAATAGTAATGTTTTTTATATTTATTAACATTATTAAAGTTAGAAAGCGAGTAATGACCCAAATATATTCAAGAAAGTATAACGCTAAATGCCTTTATTGGACACAAAAAGAAGTTACAACTTTGAAATATTACAGTACAATATATATTTATTCTATAAATAAATTAAGGTTTAAATATGTATTGACCTATATATGCAGTTGTTTGTCTTATAAAACTAGGTAACTTTCAAAGCGCGATTCTCACAAATCAGAATAAATAATACTAATACTAAAAACTACAAATTTTCCTACACATTCTTGGGTGTCCTATTTATTGTCCAGAGAATTATGAGTTTAACTTCAATTAAAACTTAGAAATATTTGTATTATATCTATATAACATAAAAATTATTGTTTGAAATCCAATTTGAGTTGTCTATATATAATATAAATATCAAGCTACAGTTATAATTCTCTGACCGTATATAATTTAGACACAGTAATATATAATATTATTGTGTCAATATTATATATGTAGAGAACAACTCCATTTATAAAATTAAACTGTGTTGAATGGTGAAAATCCATTAGGTATAACTTGAGTTGTATCAAATTGTATATAATTCATACATTTAAACGCCACGCGTCCTAAACCAATGTTGTGTTCGCACGTGCCTCAAGCAATCAATATAAGACGCATAACCTTGTACATTATTTTTACTTATAAGAAAATGTAATAGTATCTACATTTTATCATAAAAACTGAAACCAAAGAAGTATTGTTGAGCTGAAATAGGCCAAACAAATTTATACTGGGAAATAAAAACCATGATAGAATGATGTTTTAATTAAATCATTCGTATTGCCTTTGGGAGTTGACTCTTTTAATTTATTTAAAAAAATGTAAAATGTAATCATGGCAGTGGTTACATAAACTGTACAAAATGATTCCAAAATCACAAGTTTCTTGCTTTACATTTTGTATTAGCCTACATACAGTATCATCTGGACACATCTTAAATACTTAATTGTTTATGTCAACTGCTATCGTGAAATAGAATATATTTACTTTGATACAATACTAGTAGACTCAGCACTGCTTTGCTATTGCTTGAATTAATTTAAAGGATAGTTATTCCATTTAATTACATTGACTTAAGTAATCGAATTGAAAATAGTTTTTATACCACTTAAAAATATACTACACAAATTTAGATTTATAGTTTGTAAACCTTTATAGATAATATAGTAAACCTTGTGTTTGCTTTTACCTAATCTAAAAAAACTGATAGTTGTAATGAATTGTAAAACCTGATTCTAAATTAGCCCAATTGGTTGCAAATAAACGTGTTTTGGTTCATTGTAGTCGTAACCTAAAATTATGTTCACTTTTTGATGCAAATCAGTTCTATTATATAATATGTAACAACCAATGTTTGAATTGAATTAAAATAGAGTAAGCATTTTTAGTTGATTTTGTTTTTATTTACTTTAAGTTGGTCAATCTAAACTAAAAAGCTGTTGATTTTGAAAAAATAAACTGGTTACAAATTTGCTAGTAAAGTTGCTATGGTAATGAAAGTAAACAAACATGTGTTACTAAGTATTTTATACGAACACCTGATTTTGTGCGCTATGGTCTTGAGTCCATACAAAAGAGGCTGTTTAGTTTTCCAAATTTGAAATTTTTTCGGGAAACTTTTCAAATTTTTCTTTATATAAAATCCTAGTTCGGACTATCACGAACATTTTAAAACAAAAAATAGCCAAATTGGTCCAGCCGTTCTCAAGTGATGCGCTTACAAAGAAACAGCAATTCATTTTTATTATATAGATATATAGTTTTAACTGGAGAAACAATAAACAGCAAATTAAAAAAATGTTTGGTCGATAAATATACCGTAGAATCCCTACAGAACTGTATTTTATAGCGTTTTCATTAGTTCTAGGAAATGCTAAATATTCCTTTTCAGAATAAGTGTCGGTAGCCCATTGTGTCATAAGTGTCAGAGCTTATAAGATTTTCATTTCGGGACTCTAGATGACTTATACATTCATATAGATTATCATCTTCAGTAATGTTCACGTTTTCCTTAACGAACCGCTACAGACACAGGTGTGTTTTAAATGCCCAAACCCTTCCATCTTACAAGATATGTTAGTAACCAGTACATTTTTTTTATAAGTTTTCTAAAATTTACTAATTTTACTCAAATTTTAATATTGTAATATATTTGATTAACTAACTTAAATATATTTTTACAAACAACTGTATATGTTGTTAATATTTTGTGTTAATATATTGCATAGTTAGTAATAGTGATACAAATCATTCTTTGTTCTTAAACTCTGTTTTAAAAGGGACCTACATACAAATATTTTAAAACAAAAACTAAGACCTCATAAATGATAAAGAATATTTTTAGCACGCTCATTATTAGTGTTTTTATCAAAACTTTCATACAGGATTTTGTAGCAAATTTTCTATGGTCATAGTTTTCCTTAATAGTAGGCCTAAGAGAGAAAGTGAATAGGATATCTATAGACCGTTTATTAAATGTAAAATGCCAACCGCTATGACTGTAACGACAGAGAATTGGTTCCAGAGAAAGGTTATGAAAGGGTTAGGTTACCTTAGTCATGCGAAGGTTGTAATTTAAATCCAGTCGACGTGTGTTACTGTCAGCACAAAAATGGCGTCGTCCGTTCAGGAAGCCATGCTGAGCTTAATCCCTCTAACAACCTGCGAAGCCCCCCAGCGTCCTTACGCCCGACCGCACGTATTATACTACGTCCGCTGATACTAGAGCCCAGACTATTTGTATTATTCTTAGGAAAATTGGATTGTTAACAAATATAAGATGGTTTTATTCTTAAAGAAATATAACTTTAAAAAATTTAAATGGGAGGAGAGGATTAAAACAAAATTCAACAATTAGTAATATTTAAGACATATAACTTTAAAAAATTAAATTGGGAGGAGAGGATTAGAACAAAATTTAGGAGTATTTTGCTTTATTTAATGTTTCATAATACTAAATGCCTTAACCCTTTTAGTGTCAAAACCAAAATTCAACTATATAACTATAGGTCTGAAAATACCAGACCTTTTTAAGCGATTTGGTACAGTTTTACAAAAAACTGCATAAATATCCTAATTTTTCACATAATTTGAACATTTTTTAAAAATATTGCTTAGAACAAAATTTGCTACAGTTATATTTTATGCAATTGCCTTTTATATAATTGTAAAAATGTTTTTAAAATATTTATAATTCTAATCACCAATATTTTCCAAACAATTTTTTAATTTGCCATGATTAATCACACTTAAAAAAATTCTTTGCTCACAACAATTGATATCACAAGAAAAAATAACTAAATTTTTACAAACGCACAAAATTTTATTGTTTTCTACTAAAAAATACACTTGGAAACACTATTTTGTGCATCGCGTAGTCCCAACTGATCAGCTGACGAGCAAATTAATATCAAAGCCTTCTTTATCTTCGCTACAGCCAATTAATTAGTATTATTTAATACTATACAAAACTATATTTTTATGTAATCTACGTTTCATTAAGAATATTTTGGTGTAATATTAATAAAATTTGACAAAAAACAAAAGTGTAGTAATTTTCTTTCGAGACGTCTTTATTTAAGGATATTGGAATTTAACAACACTAATTTTGACACTAAAAGGGCACTAAATAACGCATTCAAATTGCAGTATTTCCCACACATCCACAGCCACTTAATTATGGAATCATTATTAGGGGTAATTACTCCTTTGACTTCTGACATAACAAAAGTGTGAAGTGAGACCAATGACCCATTGTAAGCCTTTATTTAAAAGTTTAGGTATTCTAACACTTCAATCAATATATATGAGGAAATATTAAATTAGTGTAAGGAAAAATGTATACTACTTTCAGTTTAATGCTTCAGTCCATTTATACTGGATCTTATTATAATGTAATCCGTTTATTACAAAACTAAAACGTTTTTCATTTCTCACATTTTATTAGAGATGGACAGTCAGGATAGTATGATGTATATGTGTAAAACCATAATCATGCGAGTACAATCGTTTCTGATCATTGTTTGTCCATAGATAGGATTTAGCTGTGTTCACAGGTCATTATTGTGAAGCATGTTGTATTTATAAAATGTTAAATGATTAATAACGAATGTATTGTGATTTTGTTGTTATTGTCATTACCTTAATATTGTAGACAATTATTTATATGTGCAGCTTGTATGTTTTAAATTGAGACTTGGGTTTTATTAAAATTGATTAAGAGGTAGTGTTTAAGATGTAAATTGCAAGTTATGCAATACGACTAGTATTTTATGTTTGTACAATATATTAATTTAAGTTTTTACATGTTTGTCTTGTTTTTTTAAGTGTATGCATTTATATACTTTAAATATTGTTATATGACATCACCAATCATTTTTTTAATGAATAAGCCCACAAATGATGTATCAAAGAAAGTCTTTTAGTGGGCCAAAACTTTTGTATCTATTTTCTAGCATCAACTATACTCTTCGTGACACGAGAAGAATGGTTTCAGAACGCTTCCTCGCAGCGAACGTAGTAACTTGTTATAAAACTTCTCTTATTGTTTAGTCCCTCTCTGAACACGTAGAGCAGAGAAAATGTAATCCCGCAAACCTAGGGGTTGATTGAAATGTGGTCAAAGAAATGAAAAGAAATACGAGTGAATTATATTGGATAATTCTCCGCGCCTTCTGATGAACAACCCCCTTCCCATCCAGTATTTTCTTTATTCCAATTCCGTTCTGTTATTATTGCATTCCATGATATTAAATTAGTTTTCGCTTCTCGAAATTTTTCCATCGAGTCGAAGAGGATTTTTATTTATTCAATTTCGATATATCGAAGGGGATTTAATTAAAATGTTTGGTGTTGTAAACATATTAAATGGTCTAGAAGAATTGTTTTAGAGCCTGTACACGTATTTATGGCTGCTGTAATTATTAAGTAATATTTGCGAATTAGAAAAACCTGATGAATTATTTTGTATCTTTCTTATTATGCGTTTAAACTCGTTCGTAAATATTTTAATCTTCAACTTGTTTCTCTTTTACGCTATTAAAAAACTAATTTTAACTGGTAATAATACAAGGTAGATTTTAATGTTGTACCAGATCGTTGGTTTGAGTAACATGCTTAAGAATAAATATTGATTTTAATTAAATAGTAAAAATGTTAAAGACCACAATGTTATACATTTATAAGATAAAGTTTTTATTTCTAATACACTGTAAAAAGTGTTAACAAAATACGGTATATGAACCAAATTTCAAATACAAATATTAATACAAACACAAAACGTCAGACAAACACTTGGAAGCGTTTTCGGACACTTGCTTATTGAAACAGATATGCTTATGTTTGGTGTAATAAAACTTGAAACTAAGATGTTGGGCAAATATATATGAAACACTCTGTATATTATAGAAGAGAAAACATATTATATTTGTAAAATTATCTGTTGCATTAACATGCATAACTGTAAATGAACTGTTCATTAACTGTAAATGAAGCTAGTTGCATTAACATTACTTTCTCTTTCTAATAAGAATTATTTTGTCAGAGAAATATGTGTTTTTTTTATAAACAATAAACTTAAACAGCATATAGAATTATTTTATTTTTTACTATGTACTTTTTAGTGTAATAAATATCATCATTGTCGTCAAATATCATTTTCAATTACATATATAAAAAGGTAATTACACTAATAGAGGTTTTTTTAAAGCACGGAATAAGCGTGTCTCAACGACACACACTTGAACTCTTCGTAAACACAATTACTGTATTTGTTTATAATTGAACATTTCCAAGTAAGTGAACAAACCAAACCGGAAGTGAAACTGAAAGCAAGACCGGACATTTCCCTTCCTGAAGTTGTAATTATTCACAAACCAAACACCACATCTTCCCGGCCAAGGCGACTGTGTAATATTTTATCTTGTGGATATAGTATCAAAGGAAGTGGAGGGTTGATAATGCGGGGTTAACATTTCGGTTAGATAGCGCTGGTCCGCCCCACGCGCAGATCCGGCCTCCCGCCCCCAATTGCAGAGCCGTTGTTTGTTGTTGCATATTTTACGTTACACAATTTTAATGATATAGATGAAATCAAATACATACCACAGGAAACAGTCTTCTAAATGTCAATACATACATAGTGAAAATTGTATAAAGTTTTACATTAATTTAAAAAATGTATAAACAAAAATACCTCGTTTCATGTTTAATTACAAATGGCTGTGGTCTCAAGCCGTTCCAGCAAAAAACTCATAGATAAAATATATTGTACACATTCATCCAACACTAATAAGAAATGTGTAACGAGTTAAGTCAATAACAAGCGTCAGGATTGCCAAGTTGAACGTATACTCTATAGAGAATGGACAACTCCCTTTGCCCATTCTCTCACTTGACTTATAATACAGTCGATTTGTGCTCAAAAGAGCCCCCAGAGGGAAATTTTTGGGGTAGTTTTGATTTCTTCCATTTTATATGTTTTTTGGGGTGCTGAATCCAAATCTGAGGTTTGCCTACAAAATTTCGTGAGGCAACATTGAAAAAATGCAAAAACGTGTAAAAAAATCTCATGATTTGGCGGTTTTTTGCTTATAACTCGAAAACTATCAACTTTTCGTACATAACCTCCCTATTCAAAAAGAAAGTGCATAACATTTCCTACAATTTTCATTCCATAGGTTTTTCTCTGACCAACCTTTGGGACTCGAGCGTTGATTGAAAATTGGCGTAATTCGGCTGTCTGCAAAAACCCACTTACGCCAAATCACGCCAAAACTCGAATTTATTATTAAAGACTATAATATTGTCTCCTACTTTTGAGTTTAATATATTATAGACTAGTTTCAACTGTTCTGCCATCTCCAGTAATAATAAAAAATTAGTTAAAATAAACAAGAAATTTAATATACCACTTTTTTTAAAACGAACTAAAAAGTATAAAATAATTTCTCCAACTCCCATACAGATTTATAAGCCATACAGATTCCTAACCCCTAACAGATTGTTCTGAAAATTTGTAATTGTGAACTTTTAATAGCTATGAAAATACTTGTAAGGATAAAAACGAAAAAGTGGGACGCTTGCAATAGATAATTGATGCATGAATAGTTCACCTAAGTCACTAGCAATTTTATTTACTGCAAATGATATAAACTGTTCTGTGAGCCTTATTATTATTATCTACTGCATACGCCCCATGTTTTTAATCAGTATTTTCATAGCTAAGTTTAAAAATTCAGAATCGGAAATTTTAAAGACTAACTGTATGGGTAGGAGAAACAATTTTATATTTTTTCATCCGTTTGAAAAATCATGCCTGGCCACCCCTACGCAAGGGCAGTACAATCTCATATGTTGGTTCACAGAACTTTGGCCAAAATATTGATTCAATAAATGGCCCTGTCGCCAACAATGGTGGATCAATTGGAGGCGATCTTGTGCAACAAGTACATAATAGTGATTCTTTCTAATGGTTTAAAGAGGATTGTGAAAGATGCGCAATAAGAATTCAAAACTAAGCTTCAACTGATGGCAGAACGTAGCCCTACTGCCAAGCTCTGGGTTGTATATTTTGAAATAGTGACTTTGATTAAGCACTTTGTTGAAGCAACAACTGGGATCTACACCTCCAAAATCTAGCTTGTACAGGGCTTTAGCACCGACTGAACATTCGGATTGGAAAAATGCAAAATATCTCATCGACGGAAGGTTTTTGTTACACCGTGTCAAAAGGCACCACGGCCAGACATATGCAGCAATTTTCTGCAGTTATGTATCATACGTCAAGTTAAACTACAAATCAAATTCCGTTGTCATTTGTCTATGACTGCCCTGACGAAGATTTTGAATGCACCAACAGCATATAACGATTGAGAAGAGCACAAAGAAAACAATCTGCGGCAATATCATTTACAGAATCGATGGTGCACTCTATCTCACAGGAGAGTTTCCTTGCAAACTCCAAAAACAAGAACAAGTTAATATCTATGCTAATTTAAAATCTGATGATGTAAAAATTTATTCACTGGAAGACACTGATAGCCTAATTACCATAAAAGCTCTTGTGTTGGCCCTGTCAAATGAATATGTGCGGCAATGATAGGGGAAGAAATAGACCTTTTGGTTATTTTGATTCGCCTGTGTAGAACTGTTACAAAGAATGTTCTCTTTTGAAATTTGTTTTTGATATTTTGCAAATCACCATTTTGCATTTGCATGAGATAAGCACACCCTTGGGCAAATTTCAGCAAAACATACTTTCATTTCCCCTTGAGATATGATGACAAGTTGTTAATTTCGCACCACTTCTTCCATTTCCAGATGAACATACCCGAACTTGTGCCGGGACCCACCACCTTCAAAAATCCTCAAACAACAACGGCTTATATAATAATGTAATAATACAATATAATAAAATGTAATTATTTTTCAAGATATTTCTTTGAAATTTCAACTTTTTTGTAACAAATTTTGTTTAATTTTTGACTTTAAATTGAACATTATTATATGCAATTTTAAAAAAATTGCCTGTACCTTCATATATGCGATCTAAATAATAAATATATGCAGAGAACTGGATAGAATTCACTAATTGACAGCCTTTAACAATAAACTAAAATTTTCTAGTGAAAAGTGGGTTTTTGGGGAGACAGCTGAAATACGCCAAATTTCAATTAGCGCTTGAGCCCCAACAGTTCGTCGGAGAAAAACCTATGGAATGAAATTTGTAGGAAATATTGTGTAATTTCTTTTTGAATAGGAAGGTTATAAACGAAAAGTTGATAGTTTTCGAGTTATAAGCAAAAACCTCCAAAAGATGAGATTTTTTACACGTTTTTTGCATTTTTTCAATTTTGCCTCACGAAATTTTGTATGCAAACCTCAGATTCGGATTCAGCACCCCAAAAAACATTTAGAATGGAAAAAAACAAAACTACACCAAAACTTTCTTGCGAAAAACACAATTTAACTGGATTATTACATGATTTCCTAGGTGTAGTAACGGCCACAATGTGTACATAATGTCGTTTGTTAATTTACAGATAATGGCGTTTACAGGTTTAATCATGGTGGTGGGTCTCAAGTGCAGCCTATATAATATTTTCTCTGTGGGAATACAAAAAAAAAAGAAGAAAAATATATACTTAAAAATTAAAGAAAAAGAGAACAAATATCATTCAAGCTGATGAGGGAACAGTAGGCCTAATACAATAAAGCGTATGAACTGGAACACAAAATAAAAACGCTAACCATTAACAATTTAATTTAAAAAATTTAAATGAACAATTATAAATCTTATACATGTACCAATTATTAGAACTTATCTTAAAAATAAATAACTAGTTAAAATTTAATTTAATTACAATCGTGCGTAATACTACAGTATTTTGTTATTACATAAAAAAAAAACACAAATTCCACCGATAAAAATTATTTTTACATTACAATCAATCAAGGGCACTTTTTACACTGCCTTATACTTTTTTGTTTGGACTTTAACATAAATAATCGGGAATAAAACCTTCGTTCAATCTTTCAACTAGTAATATTAAATTGTTGAAATAAATTTCACATTTAGTAGATGGAACTTATCGCTAGGGAAACCTAGTACAAGCCGTGCTGTACCTGATTTTGCTACAGATGAAAAGAGTTTTTGTAGGAAACCCCAATGTATTTCTTCGCGAACTTTTTTGAAGATATTTTCACTGCTATCATTTCATTTGCAAATCATTTTATAATATCTCTTACGGTATTTGCAGCGCATACATTAAAAGATTAAAGTTGTATCGCTTTAATTACAGCTTAATACAAAGCGCAGACTTTTCAGTGCGATGGGTATTTTCAGTGCAAACATTTCTTCTGCTTATTGTTTTGGTTTATCTTTAACTGTTTACCCAACTTGTGCCATAAATGATGCTAAAATAGCGATTCTTATAAAACTTCCAAACTTGTTCATTTGTTTCAATTACAGCTTACCCTATTTTGGGAAGCATGATGATGTACTGCTTATCAACTAGGGCGCAATGGTTAATAACACACTGATAAAAAAAGCCGCCCTTGTAGCTGAGGGTTTTAGCTTATCTGATTCAGCCATATATTTAACGGCATTTGGAATGCTAAAAATATGTTATGTAGGCGATGATAGTCCATATTTATTTTCCCACTAAAACACATAAAGTTTAATTTAAATTAGACGAGTAGTGTTTGAGTTAAATGTACCAACGTACAAAACTGTCCACATTATAATTGTAGTTTAGATATAATTCATAGTAATGTTGGTCATTGTTTCTACATCTTTCAGTCACTGAGGCTTTGGTGCGAACTAATGACTTTTTGAATTGCTAATAAGAATAATTTTAAAATTAGACCTAAACACAAATTACATTTTATCCCATAGAAAGGTCAGTTTCTTCACATCTTATAGAACTGAAAGTGGAATTTCACATGTTCGACACTTGAATATGTTTATTACTTTTACCCTTATATTTAATGAAATATTTTTTTAAATTCTTTTAACCAGAATTCTTTTCCTTTTTCTAACAAAAAAAATGTCATGCGTATCAATGGATCCTTCGAATGCTCGGCCTTTTGAAATAATTTATTTAAATGGATGGCTCTCTTGGAGTTGGTTGGGTGTGTTGGCACTTCGTTTCTATTCGTTGTAGCATGCACTTCTACTATGTTATAATCTTTAAGTGCATTTCTTTTGACAGTGATGGGAGTAAATTCAGTTTTGAAATATTCATAGTTTAACGTTGAAAATACCTGGTTTAAATTTATTCGTAATCTTGTATCATCCCCTGGTGCTTTGTTTGTACTAAATTCATCGTTTTCGTTTTCTCTTATACCTCCTTTATACATACCATAAATAGGTGTTATTGAACTAATCTCGTCTTTACTTCCTTTATACTTTTCACTGGTAAATAAATCTGTAAAACTATTTAATATACTTTCTAAACTCTTATTCCCAGTGTCATATGTTGCAATGTGTTCTTCATTTGAAACTAAATTATATATGCCTGAGTTAAACACTCCTGTGCTATCCACTTTCAGTGCATCTAGTAACGTTTTCGCTTTAGATAACAATGTTTTGTCATATTCGTTTTGTACAATTTCATTTATAACTCTTGAAGACGATGGAAGTATTAATAGAGGAATGCATATAGTAAATACAATACATTTATCGGCGTTGCAGTACATTGCCTGTTAAAAATAAGATTTTGTTAGAAAACAGTAAACATTAAACAGTAAATTTTATATACAGGTACAGGGTATTCGTAAAATGTTTAGCCAAATTTCTTGAGGTCACATGAGAAAGAAAAAAGTTAACTTAAACATAATTAGCCACAATTGCTTCAATTTCCGACATTATATGTACTCATATTTTTTTCACACAAAAATATTCACTTATTCGTCAGATTTAATTCCCAAAAGATGAAAGAGATAAACACAAAACATTTTGTACTTTTTCAAAAACAAATATTATAATTTCCTAGCAACGCAATCAAAAATGTAATTTTGCTTGTAAAACATTTTTGAAAGAAACTGAAGACTGTAACTGGCTGCAAGTGGCAGTGGTAACATCTTTGTTGCTTTATGCAGCACTTGTGTGGTGGGCTTTTGCAAAGATAATATGTAAACAATATCAAATAAGACAGTTAAGACCACAATAAATGGTTTAATTTCACAAGAATACGCGTCTATATTGTCACCAAACCTTGATCATATTCTCTACTTTCAAACATGTAAAACTATTATAGGTTTTTGTACACAAAGGTATTATGTAAATAAAAAGGCGAATGAACTGGAATAGAAAAAAGCTCAGAAACCTTTCATGGATCCATAACCGGCCTGAAGCAATTAGCTGAAACTCAGCAAGGAAAAGATTGGAAAGTGGGTAGGTTCAGAGATCCTCACTCGTTGGAAGGACATTCCCAAAAGGGAAACAATATGGGAGACTATACCAACCTAACTGAAAAGTTCCCAGATGTGTAACTTCACAAATTAGGCTAAACTTCGACACCTACAGGCTTAATTTAGTTATTAAAGCTTAAAAAAAACTTACTCAATATTGATTTCACAACTTAAGTATTCCTACAAGTTATAAAATGGGTTCTCTTTCAGCCAACCATAAAAAATTATGATATAAATTGTATATCATCATTTTACAAGCTCTGAAAAGTGGCAGGCAGTTTATTGAACAGTTTGATTCCTAAAGCTAAATGATAATTCTTGGATTTATTCAATCTGGAATTGTAATCATGAATTAGGCCTCTAACTGGATAAATATGTAAATTATTCCTTACATGCATTATTTAATCAACAATATAAATATATATATGTATATAGGTTTTAGAATTGCGTCCTGAAAAGAAAAACTGAACCCTTTTGGCTCAATCGTTTCTCCGTAAGTCAGTCTGTCTACCGGAACCTGTATTTATATAGGCCTTCTTGCACATCACGCTAACCACATAGTTCAACAATCAGAACTCATGTTTATGCATGTTTTTTTCCGGGAGAAAAATTTAGTAGTAAAAAAAGTCTTACAATATATTAGTGTGGAATATGTAGATTGAAAGAATTTTATTTAAGGATGTACAAATTATTTTATTTCGAATTTTGTGATTTGTAAATTTAAATATTTGTATTCTACAAAATTTTGCTAACACCTATTTATTTCTGAAAGTACTAAAACTAAATTTTGGGAAAACTTAGAGGTGTTAGAGATACTTTACAGAAATACTATAGCGGATCCAATTTTGTCGAAAAAAGTGATGACAAATTTATAAGTAAATATTTTTAACGAAGTCATATTCGCACTTTTCAAGATTTATACATACCCTATCTGATCCCACAGTTAAGCAAGCATTTTCTGAGCACACAATATATTATTATTAAGGTTAGTTTACCTATATTACAAATATAGTTACTTTATTTACTAACATCAGGTGTAAATTAGTTCATACAACCAATTCATAATGTCGGCTAACACTTTTTGTTGGAGGATTACGTTTTCGTAAAACAAATTATTCATAATTATCCAAATTTATATTTGCTTCTAATTTCGAATCTTTAATCTAACTTTGTATGAGATTGAATGTAAAAATTCAATACAATCATGAGGCTATTATTAAAGTTTTCAAACAAAATAACCAATTTGTAAGTAGGTACAGTTTTTTACCTTCCTACTATAATATCCGCCATATGTTATCAGCTCAACAGGAATGTCAAAACTAGTGATCTACCAAAAGCACAGTTTTTCACAAGCAAATGGTAGATATTTTGTAGAAAATTAAACGTTTTATAGTAAAAACCTTATCTACATAATCTTAAAAGTAAAACGCATATTTGAGCATGATTTTTTCAAAGTGCAACCTATTAATAAATTTACATTGAACAGAAAACTGTTGGTAAAAGTTTAAAAGCAAAAAAGAAGCATAATACACATTCCAGTTAAAGTGCACTTTGTACAGTAACTAGAGGATATTGCATTTTTAATTTGATGTAAATAATTCTTTTAGTAAATACAAACATAGACTAATGGAATAGCATAAACAATAAAATATTATTATAAAAAACCTTGTTCAAGTACATAGGTAAATCGTTCTGTAATAAATAATTCTGTTAATCTTTATTGCTGGTTGTAAAACTGATGATGTTTTGTGGATGAAGTTTTTATATATTATTTATTGCACCCTCTCGCTCCTCTAAATATTTTCACTGAGCTTTTTGAAGTGATAACTTCTATTGGCCCGTTGGGCACTTTCGACTTGGCTATGTTTTCGAAATCTCGCGTCACGCCAGATTTCTCGCGAGATCTTGCATCACGCCAAATTTCCCGCGAGATCTCGCGTCACGCCAGATTTCTCGCGAGATCTTGCATCACGCCAGATTTCCCGCGAGATCTCGCATCACGCCAGATTTCTCGCGAGATCTCGCGTCACGCTTTTGTTTAGACACAAGTCAGATCGTGGAGAGGGAATATTATTAATACATTATTTACATTTATTAGCATAGCAATCAAATTAACACATAAGAATTAGTTAATATAATATAACAGCTGATTTCGCCCATCATCTGTAATTCTTAAACAAAACCCAGCGTAGATTATATTTTGGGGTTATGTTTACAACTTCAACCATTAAAATTTCTTGTGATGTTAATTTTCTTATATATTAGTTATACAACTAATGTAGGCTTCTATAACTATAAGTTATATGGGCTTCTACACGTTATAAGATTTGCTTTGGGGTTATAAACTGTATATAAAACTAACCTTTGATCATCAATATATTCGTTTATACAAATTTAAAGAAGGATACCTACTGTTTAACTTCGCAAACATTCGTACATCTTTGTATAACATATTTGATTATTAATTTCTTTACTGTAATATTAACAACTTCTAAATCATTTGATCTATCAATATGGAATAAAAGGTAACTAAAAGATAATATTTTTACCTTTCTTTAAATATATAATAACGGATATAAATAAACAATTTGAACAAATAGGCCTACAGTTTTATAATCCTTATAATTGTACACATTTACCGAGTTAAAAATCCCCATAGTCATAGAAGTTATTACTTCCAACGTGTGGTCTTAAGCACACCCAGTTATTTTTTTTTTATACTTTTTTTCTATTTATGTAACAAGTATTAATACTTTTGTTTATTTGCGTTTATTTTAATTTGTTTGTACATTTTTTGGAATCTGTAACTTAAAACGAAAAAACGTTACTCCGGTAGAAAAACTCCTTTGGCTGACTGAAACATGGTTATAAAGCATGCTACCTCTCATATATTCCAATTATCAGAATTCAGAATGTTTTTTACTATGAATTTTAGGGGCAAAATAATGTTTGTGTATGTTATCGTTTGATATAATGTTATCTAAGAATATAAAAATGTGCTATTTTCTTTCGATATGCAGTTTTCAATTCCCTAAAGCTTAATTGCTCTTCTATTTCTGAAAAAATTAAAGTATTGCAGATATAAAATTTTTGTTGGAGGATCTCCTATATTTGGCAAAGAATTCTGACCTGTTCTAATTTTTGTGGATAAGTGATGAAAAATATGTTTTCATTTTCTTGCTAGCACTGTATGGGAGTCTTCATCCTCTTTCCCTGATCCTCCCACTAAAGTGTAATGTATTCCCGCTATGAGTATAGTACTTGGTGATGCATGGTTGCTGTCTTTCACTTTTACTCTCGCTTTCCCTTAGTCTCTCGTGTTTAAGACTAAATACAAAATTTCCTTTCCAATGTAAAGTACTATTATTTGTTTTCTATCGACAACTATTGAATAGTATATTGTTTACTCGATAAACATTCTAAATTAAATTACATTAATTAATGCAAAGTGTAGGTATCTTATAAGCGTAATAAATATATTATTATGTTTCTCATTTTTTGAAAATGTGTAAATGGTTTTGAATTCGTTTCTACAAATCTAGTTAATCTAAAAAGTGTTAGTAAAATTACAATGAAGCAAATATTTGCTTTAAAAAATGGATAGAGAAAGCGCACTCCAAATATTTGTGTTACAAAATTTATAGAGGATGCTCACACCAAATATTTGCGTTACAAAATGGATAGAAGATACGCACTACAAATATTTGCGTCCCAAATCGTATAGTGAAAGCGCACTCCCCATATTTGCGTTTCAAAATGGATATTGACAGCGCACTCCAAATGAACAAAGAGAAGTAAATTAAATTAGGATTTTTTAACAGAAAACTTGTCTAAGTTCAACATTATCAATGCAGAGATACAGCAAAGTCACAATTAAGAAAAAACCTTTAAATTATACTAAGTTCCATTTCGTATAGTATACTTACACACCGTAACCTCTTTATCTAAGGGCAAAATATCCATAAGTCAAAACCTAAACAATCTTTAACACTGAAATGACAAGTTCAAAACTGTCTGTGATTGAGATAAACATTAATCAACCAAGTAGGACTTGGCGTCATATTTATAATAAATCACTGTAGAATGTAGCCTAGGCCTACACTTTAACTTTAATAGCGCTATTATCAATTAAGATAACAAAGAAAGTATAACAACGGAGGAAATATTCCATTCAAACAAATTTATCTGTTAATAAATAACGATAAATAAAATAATAAGCAAATTGACTTGCACATGATTTATAAATTGATAACATTTAATTGTTTTATTTTTGGAGACACACTTTAATAACAATGACAGTAATTAGAAATATTTTTTTCTCCTTAAAGTCGTCGTTTATTACTTAACGAGTAATTTTTTTCACTTAATGAACTGACACTATTGAAATGTTTTATATAACTTTTAGTTTAACCTATTTTCCTTATTTAAAAAAAGAGATCAAACCGTTGCAGCAGTGTATTCTTAAATTGTATTTATCAGTAAAATTTGAATAATCTAGCTAATAATTGTATTTGTGCAAAAATATACAATAATAGCTTCATAAAAAACAAATCTTATTCTAGCAATCAATTAGAGATAACATGCCCGAAGCAAAAGCAAGTAGAAGGACAGACTCGGTTTCGGCTCCAATCTCCTTTTTGCAGGAATTAATTCGGACCCAAGCTTTTAGAGAAAGTAGGGAAGAATGGCTTCGTCTCACTTCTAAGAGATGGTTGATGAGTTTAGGTTTGATTAAGTTAGGTAAGGTTACTTTATGGAAGTTTAGGTTAAGTTAAGTTACGTTAACTACGTAGTAACGGTGCAAATCCTGGGGTCCCAACGTAATGGAAAGGGATAGAAGAAGACCTTCTCTTTAAAACCCTAGGTTCATTGATGGAGAATAAGAAAAGTTTTGAATTTCTGGGACTTAAGAGTCATAGATGGGTAACTAAGCAGGCTACCAGAGGGATGTCAGCAAGCGATTAAAAAAACCTTATGACGGGCAACCAAACCCACGTAGAAACTGTTATTAGGAAAATTACCTATTAACTGGGGACAAAGGAGGAAATAATCAACAATATGGGGTGAAGTTGGAAGAGATTAAAGGACGCCTCTATGGATAGCACCGGCAGTAAGAGTGATCGTACCGGGACGAGCGAAATACAGTAATTAAAGTAAATAGCTCCCCAGAAGAGGTTATAATCGAGGGTAACAAAAGAAAGAGGAAGGAAGAAGACATTAAGCTTCTAGAAAAAAATAGGCCAACACATCACAGACAAAGAAAGTTTCGTTAAACATTTATTGTTCGATATGTAATGATAAGGAAACGTGTTAATTTATTACAGTTTTTTTAGACAAAACATAACATTTTAGCATTATCATAAAATAATTGTGAAAATGCTGATATTTATCAATTATGTTATTTTCGTATAAATGAAAAGTGGGTTTTCCTTACAAATGTTAATTAATAAATACCAAACATGTTTAACAAATATATTTCAGCATGTTTAAAGTACAAGTTGGATGTATTTACATATACATACATATTTATTTAAAAACGTTATAAGCTGTTTCTTTACATTTTTGCAGCCAGCTATGTATCGTATGTAGCAAATTAAATTGTGGTTCTTCAGATTCAAATAATTCGTTTATCTGTACTATTTTTGTAAGCTTATTGTTTTCTGCCAACACATTGTTTTTGTTGTTTGTATCATTTACTGTGTTCATATTATTACTATCGCTTATAGATATTGTCGTGTTGATAGATGTTGTTATGTTTCTTGATTCATTTGTTAATTCGTTATTTATCTCAGTTGTACTTAATTCATTATCATCTACTTCTGGTATATCTCCTCTATGCAGTGGCTTTTCGGAAATATATTCTATCTTGTTGTCATTTAAAAGGCTTACTGTTGTACTTGTACTACTCAACATATTCAAATCATTTTCCGCTGTAGTGTTTGTGAGATTTACACCATTATCCGTTGTATTCTCATTTGAACCTGAACTGTCTGCCAAATTTGATGTATTGTTACCTAGAGAATCATTTAAACTAAAACTTAAATTAGCTACACTTTTACCTTCGTCTATGTTCAGATCGTCATTATCATTATGTCCTTTTGGTTCGTCTTCCCTCTTATACCGACTAACTACAACCTTTTCAGCAGATCTTACGTTTCTAAATAACTCTTCAAAATTTGTATCTGCAAGGTTTCCAATTCTTAACTCTTCGGCAGAATTTTTTTGTAATTGCTGTTCATGTGACAATTCATTTCCATTGATATATATTTTGGGGGGGAATATTTTGTTAACTTCATCTTTCAATTGCCCACTTTTATAACTATTATTTTCTATTTCATTTGATGGATTTATAAAGTCGTCATCATTATCTAAACTTCCATAAGACGTTTCATTTTGATGTCGTTGGCTTTCTTCTCCGTTATAATGTTCGATATTAATCTGTCCTCCCTCTTTCGTTTCATTCATAATTTTACCTTTTGGTATCCCTTCCAGTTCATTCAATGACTTTATAAATTGAAATAACCTATCATTTGTTGACAAATTATTTGCTAATTCATCACCTAACGCTATATAATTGGCCAGTAAATGGTCAATATCTAAATTTGTATTCATGACATCACTTATTCCAGTTTGCTTTTCACTTGATACCAAACTGCTGAAGTCGTTACTAACTAGATCCAGTACGTTTTTAGCTTTATATAACATTGGTCTGCCTTTGGCATTATCTTCTTCTTTGTTTAAATGTATTGATGATGTTGACGGTATTAAGAGAGATAGGATTATATAAAATAAGTTAACTGTTCCAAATTTAAATTCCATAACCTAATAAAAAGAAGATTATATTAAATACGAACACAACATTGAATTTTGATATATAATACCACAATTTAAAAAAATTAAACTATGACTTTAATATTGAAAAATCAATTTTCATCTGTTCATAACATAAGAGTGTTTGTTTGTAAACAAGTTGTTTACATATTGTTTAAGAAACGATGTTTTAAATCACTAGCATTAAGTATTTATTTTTTATGTTGTAATTATGTTAAAACTTATTATTTTTTAATGTCAACTCGAAAAAAAAACTATCAGCTCCATCTTACATTATACTGATTTAAATTTTAAATGCATTTTAACTTTATAAAAATGTATGATTCTAATCGGAATCCAAATATTTTACTCTGAGCCAGTTTTTTATTTTATTAATAGTTTTGTCTCACAAATAATTTATTGTTTGTCCCAAATGAAACTAATCTGTAAAATAATTAAATATATTGAAATAATGAATAAATATTTAAAGATACAAAATATACTGTTTTAAATTTTGAATAGTACTTTTTTTTAAATAAATAATTAATTTTAAATTCTGTATAACGACTGACTCCAAAATGTTCAATTACACTGGATCTCCGTAAAATATTCATCAAAACTTAAAAAGGGGTAAAGGGACAAAAATTATTTCTTTTTATCTGTGGCGTCATTTTGTGTCTTTTTAAATATCAAAAAATAATTCCAGAACAAATAAAGATATGAATACCTAGAGTGAAATAATGTTTATGTATTTTCGTAGGCATCATATGACTTTAAATATATACACATTTCAAAATAATAAAATCACATTCTTAATTAATTACTAACTTTACAGTCACAAAACAACTCTTACAATTGTTTTCATCGATGGTTAGGCAGTACCTACTAAGCTTCTGGTATTAGAAGGTTTTGGTAAATCTCACCATCTTCTTTGTCATAAGAAATCTACAAATTTTAGTCTTACAATGTTTTTTTAACTGAATAACTTCTGTGTAGTTTGACTTTGTCAATATTTTGAAAAAGATTAGAATCAGAATTATTATGAATGGTATGAAATGTTTTGAAAAAATGGCATCCATATCTTTAGTTTTTGGAGTTATATCCTGTTATTAAAAAACACATAACGATGTACTGGTAAGTCCACTTTCAGAACACAAGTTTATATAAATTTGATTCTTTATTTTAGAGTCTCCTACCACCTCTTTGTTAACATTAAAAATCCCTGTTTACCCCATGAGAATTTTTATAATTTGTCTAGATGTATGTACTTAGTACTAAATGCAATTACCCTAGTACTAATATACTGTATAATAGGGTAACAAAGCAACCGTACCACATACAATAGGCCGATTAAAATAAAATATTTAAGACTTTTTTGACAAATTTTGTTTAGTTTGAAGATGGTAGTCCTTGGTATTTGTAATTTCATTGACTTTCACTGAAGTATTTTATCCTCAGAAACCAAAATGTAACTAAAAATTACTGATAGTGTATCTTTTTACCTTAAAAACAAAAACAATTTAAGCACCTTTTCACCAGTTTTCTAAACATTTAAGAAATTTTGAATGTTGGAATAACTAAAAAGACCATATAACAAACATCAAAAATGACAATGTTTTTTCAAGTGGTACGGTATATTAAATTCAAGGTCTCTCAAAACTGAATATTTTTTTTATTTAAACTCTGCTCATATTTCAAAATGTTTAAAAACGGCGGAAATATCTGAATTTGATTCAATATGTGTTTATAAGTAGGCAGAACAAAACAATTACAAGAGATAATATTATCCTGAAAAAATAAAATTTTATCAGAAAGTATTGATTGATATAAAAGTTTTTACAAATCACATTTTATATGTTGACTTACTTTAAATTAGATATAAAAACCTAAACATGAATGAATTAAAGAGAGTACGATTGTCTTATCAGTTTGTGATGATCAAAGTATATTTCTATTTTGTTTTTCTTAGGTAAACTATATTGTTACGGAATTCAAACTAACTCGATTATATACTAACACAGGACGTTTTTGTTTACATAGAAGATCAAGACATAAAGGAGAATTCAAATATAAATTAAACCTAAGATAACCCAAACTGAAACATACTACAAGCCAACACCTTAAGAATACCCTTGCTTTGCTCCGGAGCATATTTTAAATTTATATAAAAATGTTTTTCGGCAATGTATTTGGAAACTGAAATATAACCTGGATTCGAACTTCCACTGTTCTAAACATAATAAATCAAAACTTGATCAATGCCATATATTAACAATAATGTACTGTAATTGGAATAGTAGTAAAATGGTTATTTTTTCAGTAACACATTTTCTCAAAATAATTAATAAATAACTTAAGGTTATTAAGCTTCTTTTTTTATCCTTCTTCGTGTTAAATATTTAAAAAAATTGAACTTCTTCTTTAATTACTCAGACAACAAACATTCGTATTAGTTCCTTAAATATTAAACAATATTTAAATAATTTCATAAATTAAAATCGAATAAGTTTTGACAGTGAATAATGAAAAATCTACTACCCAAAGTGTCAAATACAACTAAAAGGAAAACCTAAACAAACATATTATTAATTAAACTCCAAACTGCTTAAAACTCATTTAAAATTATATAAGCAGAAACTGTCATAGATTAATGAATGTAAACTTTTGCAGTGCAATACTTTATAAATAAAAAGAAAGCAGTATGATTCCGTAATTAGTTAACTTCTAATACGTTCTTCATTTTCATTGCTTAACAGTGCTTGCTTAAATGTGAAAGTGATATCACCTGCTATTAGTAAAAACATCCTCAAAATACATTTTCAAATGATTGCTAACATAAACTTTTTAAATGAATTATTGGAAAACAAACAAGCAAGAATGCAGTTGCTTGCTGAGAACAAAACAAACAAATCCTATGCAATATATGATTGTAAGTGCAACTAAAGAATAAAAATAAAAATAAAACAAAAGAAACACTATTCATTCTACAAAATCAAAATAATAAATAAACGTGGAAGAATTCCATATGGTTGTTAAAATATTTAACAGATACAAAAATATTTAATCTATTAAAACCTGTTTAAAAAAATAATATTATTAGATTCACTCGCCCTTGTCTGAGTTTTATTATAAACGCATTCATTTGCAGAGATGACTTTTATAAAATCAGCACTTGCAATTAATGTACAAAGCAATTTATCAATTAAAAACAAACATATTGTGACAGTACAGCATCTAATTGTTGAAAAGAAAACAATTTGAACATCAGTAGTTTTTAGTCAATACAATATTACATTAAAACGTTCCGAAAAAGGCTGTAACACAATCAATTTTGCTCGATTTAATTTGCTTTATAACCTCATTAACAGCAGGTGTAATTGATTGTCATACATGACTAAGTAAAGAACAAAATAACAAATTTAATTATTTAATTTATATTTTTTAAATAAATTGTTAATTGTTGAATTTGGGCAACATGAGAAATATGCAAAAACTTCAAACAGATATACAAATATTTACAAAACATGTGTAAACGAATATATATAAATACTATTTTATTTTTCTGAATAATAATTACAAATGCAAATGTATTTACGTTTTCTATCGCTTTCTATTCATTAACAAAAAATACAAGTAAAATTTATATAACTACGTTCTTCCGCCTTTTTTAAACGAATTAATATCTAAAGTTTAATTTTTTTAAATGTTTAACTTTTGGTATAAAATGCTCTTTAAATTTATGTACAACGCTTTCATTTGATTAGTATATTTATTAAGATTAATGGCATCCTACATAAAAAAAGTAAACTTATACACATGTCTTCAAAATGTGCATTGTTTTAAATGGTATCGCATGTGCAAGAAGACAAAGAAAGTTTTTCTCAAAAATTGTAGGCCTACCTTTAAAATTATGTAAAAATCTACCTTTTTAAATTCAATTTTTTTTAACTACCCCATTCAACAAAATTTGCTTTTGGTTAACTATTATAAAAATAAGACTGCTCGTATACTTTTTAGGTGCAAAATATTTTATTTTCTGTTCCCCAGAGTCTTAACTGATTGGTTTGTCCGCTTATATGCCGCACTATTGGTTTGTTATACAATGTGTATAAATTAATACAAAAATACATCAAGGTTTTTGCATTTATCTAATATTATAATATTTTAATAATTTTATATAAATTTACCTCTTACGTATGGTTGCATAGATGCCAGAAGTTAAAAAAATACTGGAATTTCCTTTTAAGTTAAAATTGATAAATCAATAATACTCAATTAACTTAAACTAACTCTTCCAACTATAATTTTATAAAAACTGATTATAGTTTTAGCACAAATATATACATCTTATAAAAGATAAAACTACACTAAACTTACTTCATTCTCATTATAAAATAAATGGGGTTTTAATCTTTAAAAAAAAAATGTATGCTATTTTTGAATGCACTCTACAAAAAGGTCAACAAATAAACAATATACTATTGAGAATATAACTATTAATTAGCTTGTTAAGGTACATACAAAGGTAAGATACAAACGAAATATTTGAAACAATAAAGGAAATTACAATGTAATGACGCTACAAAAAGCAAAACATATTTCTGACCTTTCAGAAATTCTATGTTGAATTAATTTGGAACACCAAAAGAAACCCGGTTTTAAGATTAGCCTACCTAAAGAGTGTCAGATTAATGATAATGTAGATAAGTAAGTAGGCATAAGTGAAACGCTCGCTTATTGATAAAATTATCATTATTATTTTGTGATGGAATCTATTTTAGTTTTTATTTTATATTTTAATATAAAAGTGTTTGTGTCATTATTAAATTTATTTTCTTCATTTAGTAATACTTAAACTTTAAATTGTTTCGTTTTGTATATAAAGATTATAAATACCTTAATTATAACCTTCAATATAATTAAGGTATTTATAACCTTTATATATACAATCCAGGAGGCTAACCCCACTTTATGCGTATGTTTAGTTTTAATAACGGGTCGGTTGATACAGGACATTAGATAAATAATGGATGCACTATGAGTAAAAACCCCTTAAAACATATTAACAAAATTTAGAGTTGAAACTAGTTTTTAGGATAACACTTAAACAATTCTCACAAACTATTTTAAATTCACTCGTTATATTATCTGTTCACTATTTGCACACTTAAGACACAAGATACTTACAAACTTAAGGTTCATTTCGAAAATTTCCGTAGGTCAATATTCAACACTCGAATGACATATACGAAATACGGTTTGTGATTAAAACCAGTTATCTCTGCGCAATCATCGATGAATCGTTAATCACGATTTCATTACAACATAAATTTTAATCGCGCCATTAACAATTAAACGCCTTAAGAGAAAATAACGAGCCAAAGTGATGTTAGTCCGTTAATGCAACTTGAAAGTAACATTAATAAATTAATAAGGTAATTTAGTTAATGTGATTGTTTAATAAAGATAAAATATAATTGGTAGATTACATTCATGGTTTAAAGATTGTACTGAATCATACTTTAATAATTCAAAGTCAGGCATAGTTGGCTGTGTAAAGCTGTCCAGTAACGAGTGTCATTTGTTTTACAAAAGTTTACAAATAGTGAAATCAACATGTCTTAACAGATTCGTTTGCCCGCTGTTGGTCAACTTACAGCACGGGTGGTCTATTACAACATTATAAACATTTTGTCAACATTTGTCACAATTTAATTGCTAGACATATAACAAAATTACCATACTATATTGTACAGAAGTACAAAAGGATGTAGACTATGTTTCTGTGTAAGAACTAACTCAAAACCCACTTATACGTTTCAAACTTTTACTGACTTTAAAGTTTGGCTTTCGGTTTAAATTCATTCTTTCTTACAACAAGCAGAGCAGTTATTGAACAAATTTAAACGTTTTGCCAAAAATCTACAGTTTGTGTACCTTGAATGCCTAAAGGTAGCTGAAGGTAGAATACTTATTTGGGGTAGCCTAACTGGATTGTTTATAAATATATATATTTACCTTTTACGATCTGTCGTACAATCTTTGTTTTTCGTCCTTTTTATATGAGGGCCATTTCGACTATTTTAATCAGTCATTATCAAATAATGACATTGGAGTTTGAACTGAACACTGCTGGCATGTGAAGCATGTACTGAAGGTAGCATGTACCGAATACCTTCCGCTGCGGTTCTAATGTAATTTTAACATTATATGTTTGTAATGTACATTTAAGTGTTTTATGTATGTATTAGTGTTTTAATAGTTTTAATTTTGACAAAGTTTCCAGTGTGTGAACAGCTAGAATTTTGTATTTGTTTTTTTAGTCTGTGTTACCGTTTTCCGCCTTTAAACAAAATGGTAGAAGATTTATCAATTTCAGTTGTATTACATTAGTTCATAGTACATATATTTTAAAACTGAATAACAAAATATTTTTTATAGTTTTATCATATAATAAACACATATTTTTATTTTTATAATTTCTTGTCTATGCGTATTAATGCATATGCACAATTTGAATATCATCAATCTCAGACTTATAAAGAACGTGATAAATTATCATTGCTTAACTTTCGTTAAGTTTACTTAGCTTTGTACAACTGAAGGGGATAAAACAATCTAAAGTTATGAATTAGTACTGAAGGTAATTAATTTAAAAGTTGACTTGTTTGGAAGTAAAGGAGAAGTTTTACCGCGGTTACGAGATATTTGTGAAAGTTTTAAGAAGTCTGAAGCGTCTAGAAGGGTCTGAACGGAATACGTGAATAATGGAAGCCTTCGAGAACTTTACATGCAGCCTTTTGTGTCCCGTCCAACATCACGAATATCGATTCCCACACGACGAATGAAATGATCGATTGGCGATAGCCCAAGCTTTGTGTAAGGCGATTCGATCCTAATGCTAGGCCATATCTCAGACCTAATATTTGCATAGTGATTCTTTTCTATTGTCTACATGTTTCCTGTAAAGGAAATGCACCTCACAGATGTGTTTATAATGCACAAGTGTTTTCAATCTGTGTTGTTAGGCAAGATTCTCTAGATCGAGCCTTTTGTTTCAGGGCTATTCCAACAATCGTACATCCAATTTATGCGGTACTAGTCGTTATGGATTGTTTGTTTGTTTACGTTGATTTTACTTGTTAAATAAATAATGCATAGAGAATACAATACAAAATTTACAGTCGTAATTTTCTAGAGTACGTATAAATTATACCGTATAGAAATAATAACAAATAAAGCTGTGTAAATTCATAAGTTAAACATAAACAATACTTCCACACTTCTTAGCAATTAAGTAACTTGAAGATTCAACCTAGGTCCAATGATTTTTCAGTTGCATTACAGGAAGCGTTTCTTGTGTAGAATAGCTTTTATCTGTAAACGTGGTTATCCGTCACGTTGGTACCTCGTGCATAGGCCTTTTACTTACTCCCTGACCCAATTTTGATATACGTTTATATATTTGTAATGTTTGCGTCTTTTCATTTCGCTCATACATATATTTTTACTGCTTCATATCATTTTATAAATAAAGACCTATGTAGTATTTTTTAAGTATTATTATGAAATCTTAAATGACGAAGTAATTACACCCAAAAGCTGAAAAACGAACAATTGTTACATAGTTATAAATAAAACAAATTAACTACTTATGCTTTTTAGTGTTAGATTAAACATATATAGGAATTTAAGAAACATACCCGGCATTAATAGTTTCTGAAATACAACTTGTAACAGCTTGGCGCACTACAGGAAAGAAAAACGTAGCCTAATAACTTAAACAAAAACCAAGTAACATGTAATAGATACAAAGAGGTATTTGAATTAAAATGAAGCACAGACGGTATAGTTCTTCGCAAAGAACGTTTAAATCTTATAACACTGACGTTTTTATTCGGAACGCAGCTTTCCTATACATTTTTCAAGTCACTAAATCATAATTCATTCAAGTTTACTTCCCACATGAGTTTGCTGTCTGTAATATAATTCCTTAGTGAACTCTTTAAACCTAAAATTGTCAAAGTTTGCAATTTCATCAATAGATTAACTTTAATATAGGCCTAACATGTGCAATAATAATATTTGAAGTAAATGCCTCGAGGTACAGCGCACATATTACACTATTCCCGTAGTTGTACTACAAAAGCTAAGAACATTTACTAACACAACACACAAATAAACTAGTTATATTACATTAAAAATACTTTTAAGATAATTTGCAAGCTAAGCTCACATTACCAAGGCTAAAAAAAATCACATGTTATTCAGTTTATAGTTATGGTAGGCTATATAAAACTATTAGATAAAGTAGCCAAACTATCAATGAAACACAATATATCATATACCAAACATGTAAATACAATACCTTAGTTCGAATTAAGATTATTATTTCAAATTTTTGGTGTTATAAAAGACTGTATCTTCTAGTGAACATGCACAAATACAGACTCCTTCTCCTGGCGGTGTAATAGTACATATATATCTATTGAGACTGTAATACTAGTTTAAAGAAGTTGAAACACTGTGTACTGTTAACTATTTTTGACAAATTTTTAATAAACTGTCCTAATTAATATTGAAAAATTTAGTCCTGTTCGTATAAAAGCATATACCTAATTTTAAAAAATAATAATTTAAAAATTTCTGATTATTTAAAATGTGTCGTTATAGTATGGAAATTTTAAGAATTGTCATCGAATGAATAAAAATCACGAGATATGTAACTATACTTTTACTGAAAAAAATTTAATAAAATTTTCTAAATTTAGTAACTATCATAAGAACGATATTAAAACGATAAGTGAAATATAAAACAAATAATTTATTGATAAAAATATGAGTGTTTTGTGCATTTCGCCTGTACCTTAAACAAGTGAGCCTTAAAGTTAAAGGTCACGGTTGATAAAAGTTAATATGAGAGCTTTCAAAGGTCATTAAAAATCGTCGGTCAAATAGTGAAGAAGATTAGCGGTTTTTGAAATTTTAACATATATAAAACGGTTTTATATTTTTGAAAGATTTGCTTAAAATGTATACAGTATATTTTGATTACATTTAAATTTTCGTAACTGTTCATTGAGACATCTTTTAGAATATTGATCAACAAACAAAAGAAAAATGGGTTTTGCGATAACATTTACAAAAAAATGTAAAACTCACTTCATTTGCATTTTACTGCTGTTGAATTACACAATATCCTTTAAGAATAGTTTAACCTACAAATGTCTTTTCAACTTGACCTTAAAGTTAATATCAATAAAACCAATTAAACCTATTTCTATTAGTTCCTTGCAGAGAAATTGATAAATTAAATATATCTCTAAAAATGACTGATAGTAATTGAAATTATCAACGTAGTCTATTTACATAAAAGCAAAATACGATAAAGCATATTTAATAGTCGTTTATAAATATTGCATGCATTATACATTTCTAGTCTATCGATAGTTAATACAAGAACTTAACGAGTTTTGATTGTGAACAGACCTTATATCGATCGTTGGTATTGCAATTGCACTTTAAATGACATCATACTTCGTTTAAGAAATGCGACATGAATATAAATTAAATCATTTTATTGTGATCGGTTTATAAATAACTTGTCGTCCACTTACTTTATGCTTTGAATTTATTTTAAATGTAAAACATTGTACCTCTATGGTTTATTTTTACAAAGGAATATTATTGCATTTACTTTATATACCGTACCAGTTAAAAGATTTGACAAGCACACTGACATTTAAAACCCGGGAATTATTTTGCGTTTTATTTAATGTTTTCTACTGAACTTTAATTAATTGATTATCTGTCTCTCTGTTTATCAAAGTCGAATTTATCTGGAACAAATAAAGGTGTACTTGAAGAAATTTGACATTGGCTAGTTATAAAGGAAGGCAGATCGGATACTTAAAAATAATAAGATTTTAAAAATAATTTACTATGAATTTTGGGGTCAATTATTAGAGTCCCACAAAATAAACATTTTTAAATACATACAAAAAGATTTTTATAGTTAACAGTAAATAAAAGCTGATATAATTATCCAATTATAACTTACACCAGTGGTAACACTGATATTTTGTATTTTAGCTTATAGTTTATTGTCACTCATTTATTCCCCAAAATATTAATAGAATTTAACACCTTTATAATATTTTTATTTTAAACGCATTCATAAACAGTTATTCTATAATAAATGTGTTTGAGTAATAATAAATTTATATTCATTTGTTAATTTATTGTATTCTTTATTTTCATGTTTTCTTTTTGGATTCATTATCTTAGAAGGGAATAGCATATTTTTCATTCTTTTCTATGCTTGCCACTGTCAAATTTCTAAGTAACGAAATGATAACTCACATATAATCCTACAATAAAAGTTAAAAAAATTTGTGGCCAAAGTTTAATTTCCCAAAAATAAATATATTATGATAGGCTACTGTTGCGTTTGAAAAGGTAGGCCTATATCAATATTTATTCTGAAGTTTGAGTATATAGTTTTTAAAACATTCCAATTTCTCTCAAAACGTAATTCCCCTTTTATTTCTAAAAACAGTAAAGTCAATTTTTTTAATTAGTGGTGTTAGAGGTACTTTACACAAAAATTATAGCTGATCTAAATAAGTAGGCCTATGAAAACATTTCGTAAAGGTTATTTTCTTATATAGACGAGTGATGCAAGCCTATTGTTTGATAGGGCTTATTTCAAATTTGCTACCTCCCACATTCCTCCGTTAAGGAAATATCACAAAAACTTACGAGAAAATGTATGCCCCCCCCCCCCTCTTCCCCATGTCTTGAAGTGATCGTCAGACAATTTATACAGGATTTTAATAGATATCGCTGTGTAAAGACTAACAGTGCGGTGAAATCAAACAAGAACTATTTCTTTGACTATTTGACTTCCTTACTTTTGCATCATCGTAATTTTTAAAGCAATAGTCATTATATTTGACACATTAATAGTCTTGCTTTCCTGTGCTTAGTGCGAGATTCAAAAGAGAACATTTATTAGCGAATTTCCTTAGGAAAAATGAGCTATTGCAGTGGCCCTTATGGTGAGACCCAAGGTCGGGAGTAGCAAATGAGCACCGATCATGGTCCCCAGAACACGTTTTGGGGTGTCATTAAAATTCATATATATATATATGTTCGCACTCTATCGGCCGCATTTTAATTCCGATTTGGACCAAATTTGGTATACGTATTGGTTGTCTATGTGACTCGGACGAGTTCGTTAGCCAAAAAAATCCAACAACCTGAAGTACGTTTTTTGACCGGAAATAACTATTTTTTGAGATTTTTACTACGAGAATGAAATGTTTTAGAGTTTTTTTTCTACAAATATAAATGTAGGATGTTATTCTGCACATTTTTTTTTTACGCGACCTTATAGCTCGCTTGGTTACCCCACAATCGACAAAAACGTAAAATACCATAAAAGTACCCGGTTCGAAGCCAAGTGGTGAAAACTCGAGAGGCCACTAGGCTCAAACAAATTCTACTAATATATTGCGTACACACAGACAGCTGATCGACGCCTTCGTGAGTAGACCTATTTCCCAAATTGTTGGTTGAAACCCTAAAACATAGGCATATAAACTTAATTTTGGAAATTTGCTCAACTCACGTCAGCGGTCCAGCTGCGTGGTCGAATTATTTTAAATTGGACCAATTTATAATTGGTATAATCTAAAATGTTTGCCTTTCTAGTTTAGTGTGATATATTTTTAAAGAAATAATTTTCTCATTTCAAACACTGTTACCCGGGTTCAAAAATAAGTGCTGTCTTTCAAAACTATCACATATTTATGTTCGTCCGTCCGTCTGTATGTCACAGTCAATTCAAGTTTATAATATTAGTAGAAATAAGATAAACTCTGTTACAAAAACCTCAACTGGAAAATTGAAGAAATTAATCTGCAAATTGAAAGAAGAACATTAAAGAACTGAAATGTATTTGCTAGAAGGAGAGTTTGTACCAACAGGTGCTCAACATTTTCGGTCAAGAAAAGCAATTCAGAGTTTACTGCGTTTCCACCAAAGGGAGACAACATTGAAAGGAAATTTATAATGGTGTGTGTGAGATGTGGTGGATTTTGTCGAATATAAGTTTATGAAATACAATCTTAACCCTAGATTACTTATGTGTCGTCAAAATAACAATGCACCAATTGCAAAATCGCAGTATCTGACAAAATATGTGCGTGTTCTTAACCCCCCTCCCAGGACCTTCCCCCCTCCAACCACATATGTCAGTTACACAGTTTCGCTGTCACAAGTAGTACGCATCCTTGTTTTCTTGAGTCAATTTGACGATACATTTGTGACGGTGTAACTTTTTTTAATTAATACACCCAACCCATAAAGAAAAAACTTTTGAATTTACTAAAAAATGTAGTAAAACTCAAGTATTTACCATAAGTATGTGTTTAAAATATATATACAAAATTTGTATACGATTTATATTTATTTTTTTCAAATTTCTTGTTTTTTATTTTTAAATAAAAAGTAGTCTGCTTTTTTATTTATTTTTTTAAGAATAGTTTGATGTATAGCTCTTTTAAAAAAAATATATAATTCTAAAATATACTAGGATACATTTACAATTTAAAAAATAATTACAAAACTATTTTAGTACAGTTAAAAAATTAATATTTTTTAGTAGTTAAATTTACGATACATAAGTAGTCTAGGGTTAAATGTCTTACAAAGAGTAAAAGAAAGCATGATAAATATAATAAGTTAGTATAAATATCCCTACAATTGATACCATTTAACATTTACAACAATGTTCTTTTAAACAAAGAAATGATAGCGACAATATGTAAGAAGAACCCTAAAAGTATGCAACTGAAAGATGATAGATACTCGTACATCATAAGATAATGATTGTTTTGGGGATATCATTTAAGCTACATGAAGTTATGTTACAAAGAACAAAACCTAAATAATGAATTAAATATAAATAGTACTTAAAATAAAACTTAATTCAAATAATAAAGTGAAGAACAAAAACTTGCAACAGATTAGGTCTGTCAGAGAAAAAATATTTCAAGATAAAACAAGATTTAAACTTGAACAAATTTAACTGTTAAATGAGTATTTTACCACTGAGAATGTACGATGGTTTTGACCAAAATCACACTTTCTAAAACGGAAAATAAAACATTAAAGTTGACACTTTACCTACGAAATACTGACGAAACGTCTTTAAAATACTTGCGTTGGTTTATCTAGTCACATTGCATATCTACCTTCTTTGTCTTTCAACATCTATGCAAGTTGACTTTAATTTACTTCTTTTCACACCGTTTAAAACTGTGGAAGCTGTAGTCTTTTATTACACCTCGTCAGATAATTGAACATTTTTCACTTTATGCTACTGCTCCAAAAAAGAAATTGTTTTATTTTTATACAACTCTCAACACTCTTAATATTTCAAATCATTTTGTTAATCTTGTACATGAAATTTTACTACCAATAATACGACTATGAAGCACAATCTATAATTATACTGTTATTTTTTTACAATTTCAATGAAGTTAAATATATTTATTTTCGATAAAAAACCTCTTGATGATACAAAAAATATCCGCCATTATTCAATCTAAAACTATACTTAGATAACATTTTAATGTAGTTTCAATACAAGAATAACACATATATAGTTATGAGAAAGGCAAGACGTATATTTATATAAAAAGTAAACCAAACTATATAAATATAATTCTAATTCCAGGAATTTAACTTTATAAAAGCAATGCTTCCAAGATGTGAAGAAATTGCGGAATAGAATGTAAATCTAAAATTGAAGAATTTATTTTACGAATGTCAAAAGCGTGGCTTTTTGTCGAATTTTAATACTTATTGTATAGTTTCAAACTGATTGCATTTCTATGTGACATTCTAGAAAATGAAAATTATATCAAATGCAATACTTTTGAACTCTGTGATGAGTGGCATGTCTTTTAAACCAGTCGGCATTGTTTCTAAGATCAACTGTATTTACATTATTTTAAACATTTTCTTGATTTTAATATGGTAAGTCCAATTTTTCCAATAAGACTGCAGTACTTTTCATATCTTGTTTAGTTTGTATATAGATACTAATAATATAGATGAAAACTCACAATAGCCACTTGTAGTTTAAAACACACAAGGAGGCAGAAATGCTTTTTGGGACAGAACGGTTCCGTATTCTTAGATTTTTTTTAATTGTTTATATTATGGGGACCAAACAAAATCTTCCGTCATTTATATAAATACACTAGTTTAGGCTGAAGTCAACGTGCAAGACGAGGAGGTAAATCTATGAAAGTAAAATTTCTCCTGTTTTACTTACTCCATTTTAGTAAACTATTTTTTTAAATTTTATCTACTTTTGACTAGGTAAAAAGTGTGCCTGTAGCTGTAACCATTTTCGTGTAGTGGACCCGAGTTAAAGCAAAATTATATCAAGTCCAGTAGGCCTACAACTTAAGGTACAGTGCACTGTGGCAGCCGGACTTGCCGATAAAAAGCTGCCTAGTTTCTTGATATTTCTCACAATAAAATGTCAAAATACAATTAAACTGTCATTTTAATCGGATAGTTACTTTTTACTTTAATGTTTAAAAACAAACATAAATGCTCACTCTTCTTATTTTAATGTGATACAAAATATCTTGTTTTGTGAACAAACCCGTTTGAAATTGCGATGGATCCAAAATGGCTTAAGTTCATCGAAGCTTTACTTTCACATTATTCGTACAAAGAGTAAATCCAAAATGACGGAGGTAAGCCTTAACTTATCCAACAGGGAGACGATATCCGCGGAACTAAACCGTTAAACGCACTCTGTGAATTGAGGAAGGAAACCGACCATAAATTTTCGCATTCATCCATCCACTCGACATGTACCAGGCAAAGGACTAATTTCATGCGTGAATAGGCGTAGCCTACTGAAGGTCTCGTTGATGGCGAAAACAGCTGTTCTGTTGCCATCGCTAAAAGTCAGAGCTCATTAAACACATTGGCAAAGGAAGTACAAATGCTGCCATTTCAATGTCAAATGTAATATCGTTAGTCTGGTTTTGCCATCATTGAGTTAAATTTCTGTTTAGTGTTTTAATAATTACACTTTTAAAGACAACTTATGTTTTGCAATTGCTCTGTCAAGGCGTGTTGTTTATTAACGATGTTTTAATGAATTGACCTGTTTTCATGTGATATTTTCAATGAGATTAGGTAAAATCCATCATATTTAACTAGGTAATTAACTTTGATTTAACAAGAAAGCGATTACTTTGATGATGTATGATTTATTAAATACATTCAAACAAGAAAGTTTGTAGCAAAGCATGGGAAGAGTTGAGACTCCTACAAGTTCCTTACAAGTTTATGGTGCAAGACTCATAAATACAGTTTGAAAAAGCATTGTTACTTTTAATAATACATCTAACCCTCTCGAGACTCTGGTCGACTTTCGTCATATAGAATCTATTCCTCCTAGAATGGTGCTAAATAGTTACCATGAAACCTTTTTAATCTTGGAATTATTAATAATATTAAATTTGTGACTTGTTGTGAAGAACTGAATATTGTGAAAGTTTTTCATATTTTAAGAAATAATACAGTAATTTGTTATTTATCAATGCAAGTAATTAAAGATATATTAAATAATTAAGGATATAAATAATTTAACGATACCAATATGAATAATAAATATAACGGTAAAAATAGTTTAACAATACAAATAATTTAAAGATACAAATTATTAATAATACAAATAACTTATCAAAAGATTTAACTATGAAACTTAACTATACAAATTATGTAACGATACAAATAATTTTAATATGCTAATAATTTAACAATACAAATTATTTAAAGATTAAAATAACTAACTATAAAAATTGACTGTCGAAACAAATAATTTACAAATAGTTTAGGCCTAATTATACAAACAGTTTGAGGATATAAATAATTTTACTATTAATGTTTAAATAGTAATAATTTTTAACAATAGTAACGATTAGATGTTAAATATCGTTATAAATAACATTCCGATACAAATATTATAACAATGCATTAATTTAACGACACAAACAACTAAAGATGTTGCAATTTAATTGACAAATATGGATGCATTTAATATTTCTCAAAATGAATAACTTTAATAAATGATAATGGTGGTGTTTATGTTTAAAATGACTTGTTCAGGCTCTTAGTGTTCATAAACATTACAGCGCAATAAATTAACCAAAGAAGTGCTAGACTGCCGTGTCAAATGTTTACATTATCGTATACATGGCTGTTTTAACTGTTACGTTAGTTTGTCTTCATATTATCAGTCTCGTATTAAGGCTACACAATTCGGTTCTCTCTCTTTACCATCACCAGTTTGTTAGCAAAAAACTCACTAAGTAGTCATTTAGCCATTTTTAAGCTGAACTTGTGTAGTACATTCTGAGGATATTTCTGTTGTTGCAAATACGTATCAACAAATAATATAAAAATCTAAGAATGCCTATAACCATAGTGAGATTAAGTTATGTAATGGTTCCCAAACACAGTATAACAATAGCATGAAAGAAACGCATATGTCCATGTCCTTTAATGAAAATTCGGGTCGGAATCTCTAACTGCTTTTTTCTCTAAATTATAGGAGCAATACTTTTGAAAATAAAGGAGAAATGTGCAAAAATTACATAAAACATTACATTCTCTAACAAATTATTTTAATATCATTAATGCCTTCCAAATCATATGCCACTCGATATTATAAAATATTTTTCTTGGTGTAGCAAAACTTGACCTCTAAACGTTTTTATTTTGATTGGAATCTTGGAATATATTTGAATTAGCTGCTGTATAATATCAAATTTACCCCCAAAACTAAAAATATGTATATATATTTCTAGTTCTTAAAATATGTTTTGTGTTCTAATTATTGCAATGTATACTGGTTAGGCTAAATGTTTTATAATTATGTAAAGTGTCAGTGTGATATATTTGGGGGAAATTAAAGTAGGCTATTCTTGGTTTCCATGAAAAATGCAAATTCCAGTAAAAATACTGAGTTTAGTTGGGTGTACTTGAAGAAGAAGAAGAAGGAAGGGATTAGAGTTTCTACTAACTAGAGAAAAAGTACGTTTCATTTTTATTTAGTTGACCTTCCTTAACAATGTAAATGTAGGCCTAAATAAATAAGTAGGAAGGATTCAAATTAATTACAAGGATGAAGAGGATTCCGACATTGTAGCACTATCGCTTTCATTTATAGTTTTATATCTAATGAAGTAGTTACTTTGGAATCGATAAAGTGTAATAATAATTTCAATTTATTATTTGCAGTATGTACTACACAAAAGCCAAATACGTTACAGTCAACTATAAATTGACCACCTTCCACTCAGTTGGTTACTTTTCAAAATCGCGTCAACCTAGTCCACCAAACCATAAATCAAAATGAAACTGCGACCATTTTGTTCCGTCTCCATGTAATTGACATCTGAGATCGAAACAAGTATGAAAACCGAACTGCAATTTTATAAGCGCCCGTCGTACAAGTTGCAATAAAAGACGGAGAATTTATGACCGGCTTGCCTTAGCATAGGGTTGTTAAGGGGGCGCCCCTAGAGTGCAGTAATATGTGCCTAGAATGGAAAACTGTTTAATTTTGCCATTTTATTTCGTTTCCGTTCGATTTTTAGAGTAGGACGAAGGTTCTTGTCAGTTCAAAAGGTCAATTCTCTTTTCAAGTTGTATCGGAATATATTTGTTCTCAACTCTTCAAACTTGAATCGAAAATATGGACAAATAGAATATAATTAGTAAATGTTTACCTTTAAGATAAGACACCAACACTACAATTTTTTTAACTAATGTACAAACTATGTACAACATAGTTTGATTTGACAGCTTTAAGATTCAAGCGACCAAACAAATTTCTAAACTAGAAGTTTGAATTAATATTACTTAGAAAAATATTATTACAATGTTGTCAATAGTGTTCATCTATACTTTAAAGTAAATAGGGTCAAGCCAAAGTCTGCAATATAGTTTTATTCACAGTTTCTAGTTCAGACAGAAAGGCGTAACAAAAGGCGTTGGATATATTTTGACCAGGTCATACCGAAATTCCGTACCAAATATATTGTGACAAAAAATAGAAAAGGAAACTTCTAAGAAGTTTCAAATGCAAACATGGTTTTATATTTAAATTATCTTATTTTACTCTAAAATTCGCAGATTTAAAAAGGAAAAGGGTTTAAAAAATACCATCCCATTTATAGATAAAACTGGTATAATGAATCAAGCTTGATTACTACAAGCTTGATATTACAATAAATTAAGAAATATTTGTCCAAAAACTGACTTTTATATATAAATCACGCAGAAAAACTTACCTAAGAAAAGACTTTTTGAGTTTTCAGTAAGCAAATTGGCTTATTGGGAATTATTTTGGAATATTCTCAAGACGTAAAACCTCAAACAAAAAATATTCAAATTGTTCCAGTAGAATTATAAAATATTCATATTATGTAATCACATTTCTAGGTAAAACCCCTGCTTGGTTATTTTAAATATATATTTTGAATAAAGGTGTAGGATTCGTAATAATCACAAACTAAGATGGTAAATGTATAAATCGCGCTAAGTTTATGACACAACAGGAGTTATAATAAAGGTTATAAATAACCAGCATGGCTTAAAAAAAATCGAACACATATATTAAAAATACATCAAAAGTATTGCATGTGCCGTTGTGGAAATGCCACTAAAAACCGACTATATATGCAAATTTAAAGGTGTTACAGTAGAAGGAGCTCTAAAAATGTTTACTTGTTTAATGTCTAAGGTATGTATTTTTAAATGGAGAAACTATTTTTTACTATTTTATAAGACAAATTTAATTTCAAATTATTTGTGAAATGGTTTATTTTTAGCTCAAACTTGTGACCATAACCATTGTATCATACTTAAGCAATAAATGTTGCTATTTTAGCTTATTAGTTTAAATTATATATGTGGTGAAGGTTAAAATAACTTTATTTGTATTAACAGATAAAACGTACTTTCTTTACAATTACCACTGCTTGTATTATTAAAACACAGCTCCGTTTCACTTTTAAGCGTTCTGTGATCTGTAAATGGAGTCATGTGATATAACGTATGAGGCACACATTCCATGTATTAATGTGCCTGCATATGCAACTCGCTTGTTTCATTCCACTAAACCGACCACCTTACTATAAACAGTAATTAATCATGTGACTATTCAATAGTCATGTACAAACTATTCCAGACTAAACTGTGTACGTTGCTATTGTTTCTTGCAAATGTCACCAGAGTCTGTATACCTACACTGTAGTGTGCATTAAATGATCTACACACATGTTTGCGAACGTAATTGCAGTAATCGAGTATCTACAACCATTTTTAGTCACAATGCAATCAAGCGTTTACATATAAGTACAAA
>JAGFPH010000001.1:235505-268281 GCA_018207615.1 Philaenus spumarius
ACCATTTTTAGTCACAATGCAATCAAGCGTTTACATATAAGTACAAATTATCGAGAACTTTATACTAGTCGGAAGAATCTTGAACGTTACGCAAGGTTTGTGATTTAACTAGAAATACACTTGAATTATATTGAGGTAAAACTTTTATTGATTTATTTTGGAAAGTAAATTGATTGTGAATTATTAAGATTTATCCAATGAAGATTTAACGGGATACTTATAAATTAATAAAGATGTGTGAAATAATGAGGGTTAAAGTAAAAAGAAGTGCTTGTTTACTGCTAGGCCTATGCATAACTATAACACTTTATACATTCAATATACAGAACTAACTGTCTAATCAGGTACATTGGTGTTGCAAGAGATTGAAAGAGGTCACCTTTTCCAAACAAAGTACTATGTGTATAGCACGAATAAAAACTTACATTCATAAAGTTTTCACACAAGTTGATATCCACTATAGGCTTTCCTGTAAACTATAATATACAAATATAAATGAGAAAATCAAGGCCAGTTCTATCAAAAAATCTTTGGCCCATACAACTAGTGAGATGAAAAAAAGGCCAAGGCTTGTGTTTAAAGTTTGGTGTTACATATTTTCCAGGCCACCTAAGCAGCTCTCTTATTCTTAGACTACCTAATTGAAAGCTTGAACTGGTTCCAGTAGATTCGAAATCTTTTTTAAACGTTTATCATCGCAAAGATTTTTTGGTTTTCAACTTTAATCTTAAGGTTTTTTCATTAAAGGCAGTTTATAAATCAAAGTTATTATAACACAGATTTAAGAAGGAAAAACTACTTTCTCAAGTTCGTAACTTTATCATAAAGAGGAGTAAAGTTGTGAGGGGGCAAACGGCGGCGCGGCGTGGACTGATTCGTTTAATACACAAACTGCGTTCGTCAAGCGTGTACTAAATACATTACCTCCGGGATATACAATTGTAACTGCAACGCTTTATAGAATAGAGTGGGAGTTTCAAATTTCAAGAATGACTTGAAAACTACATCATAAAATGATAAGATATTGATTTTTTAATTAAACTTTAGCTCCCAAAACGTAACGTAAACCAGTTGTAAATGCTTTTTCTTAACTCACTATGTAAGTGATACATAGTTATCCACTCACTAATAGTACCGAATAGTATAATAGTCCATGCGCAAGGTTGTATTCTTTAAAATATAACAGCTGTTTTCATTCATCAGTTGTAATACATCAACAACTATGTGAGCCTTTTAAGGTTATGTGTACACCTTTTAAATTAATAAGTTTTGGTTACCGAATAGTATATCGAACGCACGAGGTTCTATTCCTTAAAATATAGCAGCTGATTTCGTTCATCAGCTGTAATAAATCAACAACTATGTGAACCTTTTAATTTTATGTTTACAAATTTTACTTTAAATTGAGTGTTGCTATTACAGGAAGAATAATGTGTGTGCATTGATACATCTGATTCTTTCTATCATGTCTATAGATAAATTAACTAAACATTTTCATAAAAACGCTCTTGTTTTTTTATACATTTTATCTATAGTTAAATGTCATTACATTTTTATTTAATTTGTATCAATATAATTAAAATCTGGCTTATTAAATACATTTATATATAAGTACAATACTAGTACTTTTTAATGAAAACGTCTTATAAAAATGTTTTAAACATTTTTTTAAAATTAACTAAAAATTAAAAAAAATATTTATAATAAACACTACATACATGTTTAAATAAAAGCATGAGTACACTCTTGCAAAAAGCGCCCCATGCTTTTTTTCGTTGTGTATATGGAGTTGTATTAAACATTATTTTAATTTTTAGTCAACTTTTTTATTTTTTAGGCATGTTTAGAAAAAAAATTATGTTTTTAAAATTGGATTGTATGATTATTCCAATGTATTATGCAAGTTAGTATTTTAATTACAACTTTACCAAATTTCATTGCAATAAATAATTATCAGTTATAAATATGTTGTTTTTAAGAAACCTCGGGATTACCTGAAAAGAGAATTACTGTACCGAGTAATTAATTGTTTTTTAGATTTTTGTCAATACAAATTCGAATTCTTTAAAATAAGAAACTATTAGTTTTTGGTACATTTTTATTTAGATAATGATTTCAGAGATATTTTATATCCCTATAAAATATTACAGATTTTGGTTATCTTTTTTGTCGGAAATTTTTTCGGATATACGTTTATTGGAACGTTTTATATTTTGTTCTCTGAATCTCATCTCGAAGCTACTAATTTTTTAAACGGTGAGTGTATTTTGTATTGATTTTTTCATTTTAACATGAAGTTTTAAACCAAAAATGTTAAGTATCAACTAAAATTATAGGAAAACGACCATCTGTTTATCTAAATATTACTTCAAAATACATCGTTAATTGAATCCAACACAATAGGAGAATCAATTTACCATATCATTATTTCGTAAGTTAATCGTAAACCGTTATTCACCCCCCCCCCCTCCCCCGCTACGCCCAAACCGACTGTTAATAATGCGTGATGTGTACTTATTCCCCTTCCTGATTTTACGAGTAGGATAAGAGTTGGGGGAGGGGAAGGGAGAGGGAGTTCATGACAAAGGATATTTCCGCTTTCCTGTTTTAATAAAATAATTGCAATCATCATGCACCGCATAAATAGCATGTGCGAGCTGTGTTCGTAGGATAATGTTATAAGTAATTCATTCTTCAGTCGTAGGGTGAAATTCTTAAAACAACTTTAGCAATTTAGTAATTGACGTAATACATAAATTTGTAAAACCTATTCTAAACAAATTGAAATAAATTCAAACAATCACGATATTTTGTTATTGAGATACAAATACTTATGATATTAAAAAACATACGTTTAATATTTTTCTTACAAAGTATACCAGTTTAAATTTGCTGCTAATAAAAAGTGCAAACATAAACAGGCAAACATTTTGTTTTCCTATTGTTTTGCATTACTAAAATCTAAGTGATTTATCAATTACGTGGCTGACTGTTTTATTCCAATTAGGCATTTGATACCTGTGTAGGATATCTTTTATCTGCATCGCAACTAATCTATATTACAATATATATTTCGAAGACCAAAAATTTCTATATTACTCAAAAACCACTAAATAGATTTTGAATAAACTTTTACCGATGTGTTACTACTGCTGACTGGGAAACGTAAGTTATGTTCTTATGTTATTTATCAAAATGAGGTTTTAGGTGCCTGTTTTGATAGTTAACCGTACATCAAAACAGTAAATGGAAGAAATGTAAATAAAGGAAGGAAAAGTTCTGCAAAAATGTCATCAAGGACATAATGACTATCTATTACGGTTTCCTTAAGCTGGATTTACACATGTAGTACTGTGCGCATACCGTGCGCGTACTGTACCGCTACCGTGTCGTGACTGTTTCAAATAAAAAATGGTCTAACCATTTGAATTATATAGACAGACTGTTTTCAATTTACACATGTAGGACTGTGCGCGTACCGTGCTCAGACTGTACTCCCTTCGACTGCTTCCAAAACGATTCTTCAAGGTCATGACAGATGACAGTCCGACACGGTCGGCGCACAGTACCCCACAGTCTAGACTGGTCTAGACCGACCGAGACTGCTGTAAACTGCCATAGACTGCCGTAGACTGCCGTAGACCGTTCTAAGAAGCAGATCAGAAACGGGGGTGGGGATATTCGGCTACAAATCAACATTTCATTTAATGTTTGTGCTATATTACTTTAATTACTTTATAAATTTAATTTTGTGCGTTATTTGTTTATTTATTATTCTGTTTATTTGTGACAACCTGCTAAATTTTGAAATGAATTAAGATAAATTAAATTTACTTGTTCTTCATAGAGACTATGGCAATAACTTATAAAAGACAATTAATTTATGGACAGAGATCGGCAGTGATTTAGGTACTTCATATAAGCAGCAGGCAACAATTACGTTCTCTTCTTCTTGATCGATGATAGACACTACGTTTCCCGTCAACGAACGGAAGAGTACTACGGTCGACAAAAGTTCGGTATGAGCACAGTACCATATGTGTAAATCGAGACGGTCGAAGACGGTCGAAGACAGTCGCGACACAGTAGCGGTACAGTACGCGCACGGTCCTACATGTGTAAATCCAGCTTAACACTGTCCGCATTAATTACTTTTTCACACTTTAGTGTACGCTGACTAAACCGTTAAACACACAATACATTTACCGCAGAAACATCAGTAGAGTGCAGCCCTGCGGAGATGCCATGCACCATTTTATTTTATCGCAATGTCCCATTTTACATGAGTTGCTTTTAACAGAACATTGTTTACTTATCTTTCCAACTCAAACGGATGTATATATATATGTGTGTGTATGTATATATACGGATAAATATATATCACATCTATATGCAAAGCGCTATTTCAAGATTTGAGGCAGAAAATTCTTAGTAATATTCAGAAGGTAAGTTTAACTTTACTTTTCTTTACTCGTATTAGACGTGCAAGGTGATTAGATCCTATTTATTTTGTAAAATAGGCGTTATATTTTGAATTTAGTTTCTAAGGATTACGGCTAGAAATATTTATCCGATTGAAATTTTAAATGTGTTAATCATGGTTTTCTAAATGATTAACTACACTAGCTAATTGATCTGACATGTGAATGAGAAATATGCAGGTCTAAATATAGTAATTATGACAAATTAAAAAAAATAGAATGTAATAAACATTCAGTATTATCAATAAAATCGGTTAGCTTGCATCTCGTTGCTACAATGACCATTTCGGTTAATTACATTGTAAAAAAATGAAACACGTGACGTGATACCAGACAAAGTTCAAAATACTTTGAATATTAATTCAAACTCTTCAGTCGAGCGAATTGATTGATTGTACCATTTGATTAAATGAGTGACGTTAAATATTATACGTTAAATCAAAATATCAATTTATTAAAAAATAATAATAATAACAACAACATTAAATTCATTATTCAAAATGAATCACAAAACTTAAGAGGAAGAAATTTTGGAAGTCTGCTAAAACGTTAATGAGGAATAAGGGTTTCTTAAATAATGATTGTTTTCGTCTTATATCACGATAATATCAGTAGACAGCGGCTTGCTAACTGATTGTATTCTTAATTCATACATGGTAGGTAAGGAAATTTTATTTATTTATTTTGTGGCAAATATTATCCATTGGTAATTTAGTTCTTTATGTGTACACGTCTCAAATATTAGGCCTACTTATCTATTAAAAGACTAAACACTTAATGATGAGTTACAATATTATCTACTGTATTAAAACAAAATAGTAATTTAATAATACTCTATCCTGAGATGAAACAAGTCATCAAATATATAAATAGCTTATACGAATTTTTGTTCTACTGTACGTAGTTTTTGTCATTTAATATTATTTTATACAGTTTGTTTTGCCTCAGTTTTTGCTTCTCTGATTTTCATATTATGTGATATGATAGGTAGGCTACATGGTAAATAAAAAGTAGTGTATTCATACAATTTGTGTAATTTTGAGAAAATAATAGTTCAACAAATGCTTTAATCTAAGTGGGCGGAGCCGTTGATATCCGAGTGTTAAATATAATAAATCGAATTCTTCTATTCTTAGTAGCATTTTGTTCTGCTTCAGTAGTACATCTACTAATTCCTATTAGGGATTTCTGAAAGTAACACTTCATAAGAAAGATAAAAGGATTGCTTGTGAACTCCATTTACGAATTAAGGAAGATCCCTTCATCTATCTACGAGGGAAGGTCTGCCCACATCCTTTTAAAATGTTTTAATTTATTTTTACCTCGCATATCCGTTTTCTTAATGCTCATCGCGAGAACAGAAAATAATGATATTCTAATACTAATAGATTTTGTTTAATCTATTAATTTTTTGTCGGGTTAACTAATGTTATCACATATTTCAAGCAAATAAAAGTTTTAAAAAGCTGCCTACCCAGTTATAAACTCAATAAATGTGTTTGTTTGATAAAATATAAACGTAAATTATAGTGTCGAAATACCAAAGTTAAATCAATTGATATCAATATTGTTAAAAGTTTTAGCATATTTTATAAGTTATTACTTCAAATTTTAAAATTTTCTTTTACATATAATTAATTGTCTGTCCAAAAAATATTTATCAAATAATAAATAAACCAAAGAAGTGCGTGTTTAACTCGTGTGCCAAGTGTTCCGTACCTTCAACCACACTGAATGTAGGAAAGAGATCTAAATTGTGAATTAAATGTTTAAGTGAAAAGTAACTTTACAACAATTACTAACAGTAAGTGCTGTGCTTAGAGATAACTCTGGCAAGTGGTACTTGGTGACGTCACTGCACACAGAAAGTCCAAGTTAAACCGTGACACACTAAATTGTCGAAACTGAGTAGGCCTAAAGGATAAGAAATTGAATGATCGTTCGATTCTATTATTGCAAAGATTAACGCAGACGATTTGAACTTTTGTTCTAAACCAATTAACGTAATTATAAAAAATGAAATAAAAGTTATTTTATCAGTGGTTAATATGCTGCAGTGAATCGCCTATTGTAACTTATAATACATTTGCCAAGGCCAGCATTATTGTATCTTATGATCCTCAACTTGTTCACGGATTTCCTTTTTTCGACAAATATAACTTGTATAAGTATTTCGAATGATATGAACTTGAATAAATCTGTTTACTGATTCCTATATATAGCATTACAATACATACACACACTTAATAAAGAATAGAAGCAGAAAGTCTACATTATAATTTCAGTCTAAATTCACATTATCTGTACTTACTTTTAAGATGATTTGTATTTTTGTAACAAAAGTAAAATAATAAAATTCACTACCACAATAATCTTAAAAAAAATAACGCAAGGACATACATTTATAATTTGTACTATTATATTGAACAAAAATCTATGCTACTTTCATTTAATAACATTGTTTTAGTAATTTACAGTGTTTATTGAATTTCGTTCTGTACTTAATTACTTTAAAGATTATGGAAGTATACGAGGTATATAACATGAACTCTTATATTGATAAATTTAATTTTGGAACCAAATTATATAATTTATTTATTAGTCTAGTTTTTACATTATATTTGAGGACTTAAGAATTCATATTTATTTCTGTTATCCAATACACTATACTTTAATTAAAACGAGCTAAAATACTAAATTTCAGCAAATTTAAGGCTAAAATCTCATTTGATCTCGATTGCCCTCTAGCAACTCGCTTGTTAAGTGTTAGGATGTTTTAAAAATAATTCTAAATCAAAACTTGTATTCTGAACATTTTCTTAAGGATCATATCTTTTTTAAGAAATATAAAAGTTATGAAAGTGTTTGTATACAATCATGTATAAGACACTGCAGTAGAATTATTACCATACAACCAACTCTGTTTTAACAATCAGAACAGCATTAATTTGTAAAAGAATTATTTTTTTAAAATTGTTTTTATAAGTTTTAATTATAAGTCTATAATTTTATTATCAAATGTGATAAGAAGCCTCATGAACTCAAGTGTAGTACGTACATTAGTTTCCACGAAAAATGTAAATAAGTATTGGCATTTTCACGTTAGAGCTTCCAAACACCCTTTAACAGAGTATACAAATAATGGCTAAACCTCTACAGTATAACTCAGAAACAACGGACTTGCACCGCCATTAAGGATTTGTTTGGGATTAGTTTAATAAACTGTTATTGTGAAATAATAATAGAATTGATTTTAATAAGATGTGACCCTACTTCCCTATATGCAAGACCATAATCCAAACTACAATTAATAAAAACTAAAAACTTAGTACTGAACATTGAAAGCGTTTATTACTAAACCAGTTGATATTTTAAAATAAAATGTCAAGTTATTGTATTTATTAATGAATAAAAGGATACTTCGTTTATGTAAAACACTTAGGTATACACAGAAATAAATAAACTGAAAATTACTCTCTGACTTTATGACTTTTATTAAAAGCAATGGTCATAAGACCGTCTTAAGGTTGATACATAACACTTTAACTATCAACTATAGGCCTATAAGCACTACAAAACAAATGCTTAACTTACTTAAATAAAACATTACTAATAAAACCCAGTAAACAAATTACTTTTACTACCCAATACATAAAACAAAGACTTGAATACAAATCTACAATAAATAATTCAATTGATTCATTCAAAGCTTGCCTGAGATATCCTGCAAACCGTATCCAATAAGACAATCCTCACCATTTCAAAAACTGAAATACTTATCTCTTTGTAGCTCCGACAAATTAAATCATCTTAATACATTTTCTCTCAACATTAGATAACTCTAACTAATTAGGTATATTAGAAATATTTAATTCGAAACAGCGATTAAGTTGAACCAGCATCATGTAGATGCTCCAAAACACAAACCTAATCTGTGAATGGGGTTTAGAGTAAACAGACAATTATTGCCCCAACACGTTCAATCAGCTGACCTATGTATTCTAATACACAAATATTTTAAATGAACAAATAGTATTATTTATACTATTTATAGGCCTGAACTTTCTTTAAATTATTTGTAAATTTCATGTTTTTCTCACCTTTTTATACACCCTTTTATAAGTTGGGCTATGAAGTTTTTTTTTACATAGCCAATAAGGAGACTATTCAAATAATTTTACTTACCAGTTCAAAATAGAATATATATTCAATCCACATGGAAAATTTTAACTGAGGTAAAACGTGACAAATATAAACTTGTTTAAATTTTAATTAGAAGAATCTAAAAATAAAGAGAATACAATTCATTTAATGCCTAAATACTAAATTTAAGACTAAATACATGTATTTGCTATTTGGGTTTTAACTGTGTATTATTTATTGAAATTTATTTGACAAAATAAAACGACAAAATAATTGTGTGTAAACAAATTTAGCACTGAAGCCGAGAGAAGTACTTCTTAGAAACACTAAGTGTAAATATTCATGCTGGATTTAAATTCAACTTGTAATGATCTTACAAAAGTGACCCTTTCTCGTTTTACTGGAGTTTGTACAAATCCTTAACGATAGGTAAGCTAGCACTTCCGTGGGGGGGGGGGGGCTTGCTTCTCTGCATAATGCGGCTTCCTTGAACGTTTGAGATTTTAATTTAATTTGCATAATCTTAGTTGCAGATGTCTGAAGGGAAAGGGGAAGGGGTTGTCAACACAAGGCTTACATAGTGAACTGTAAGGCTTCCATTCGGTGCGAATTATCAGCTTAAAGAACTTCCTGAGTTCATAAATCAATTATTTAAAACCTTGTAACGTAAGTCCATTGCAGGAAGAAAATGCTGAATAAATACTTGTATTCTGGAAAAAACTATATTTTTTTAAATATTTGCCATGACTATATCGAAATCTGTGAAATATTTTAATTACGTAGTGTCACATAATTGCACGCAATGTACCTGCAATTGAATTTTTCTTTGTATCCCTAAGTACTGTAATTGAAACTCCATCGTTCGGTTTTAACCTATAGACCTAACCTAAAAGTTCAACTGAATTTAAAGTGTGTAATATAATGTAAAATTACATAAATTAACTAAATGTATACAGTTTACTGAGATCACATTGGGGAGATCACATTCAATTAAGGAACTTTTCATAACGTTAAAAGAGAAATTCATTTACACCTAGGAAATCATTAAGATATTTAAATTGAGACCGAAATATCTACACGTACATTGTCCGAAGAACTCTACAAATTATTGAACTAAATCGTGTAGATGTTTGTATTATGAATGTAATGGTAAATGTTTCATGTTTATAGATAAGAAATCCCATTTAGCCTACCTAAAATATAGATAGACTACATAATTCATTTTGTTTACAACAGTGCGAGCCAAACGAGTGAAACTCCCTTTAGATTTAAATAGTGAACATTTAGGTGTTCAATGTCGGCCTACATACATATTGCTAAACTCATTTCTTTTTCAAATATCCTTTTCATAAAATGTATAGATTTTTTATGGTGGGAACTCAGACACGGTTTTCCTCATGTTATTACACTCCCTCTATCGTTAGCCTGTAGACACATCGTGAGGAAATTCGACACTCTTTTCGTTCAGTTTTTAAAGTTGAACTTTAATTTGAACTTTTTGAATGTCATATGGTTTCAAAAATTTCGAACGACTAACAAATTTTAATGTTTTTAAAATCAAATTTACGGTATGATTTTATTTAAAATTACTTAAATTGTCAGTCCGAGATAACAATAAACAAAACTATAGGTTACTACTACTTAGGTTTAACATGATTCTGTTGGCGTTGGGATCCAATATGGAGGAGAAGTAACCTAAATATCCATTAAATCCATTAAATCCACAATCTTTTATGTCTAAAATTGTCAATAAAATTTCAACAAATCTTAGTTTTTCATGGAGTTATAAAAAAATGTCCAACAAAATACTATGCAGTTTCTAGGACAATTATCTTGACAGGCGAAAGCAATTCCTAGTATACAAAATAGATACTATTTCATAATTGAGGTTTAATTTAGATCAGCCTTAGTCTTCAAAAGGCGAAAATATATTTTATATAACTTAACCTAATGGACAGCATGTTAGGCCTATACTAATCAGAAGAACTTAGGTTTGAATATCGGTAAAAGAACAGAAAGCGTTCTGTATAAACGTGATAAGAGTGAAGAGGGCGGAAGTCAAGCATACTGTGGGGTTTCTCTTAAGGTATTTGTTTTGAATTAATCTGATTGCAGTTTTCCGAAATGTTTATTAAATCGAAGCTTCATATTATTATGTATTTTATGCTAAAAGGAATAATGCGTACTTACAGTGCTGGAATTGATGGTAAATTAACTTCATGAAATAGAACATTTTCATTTTGTTTTTGAAGGAAAAAGGTGCAAGATCGGTAAATTTACATTGTTTTCAGTGTTATTTATTGTTAACTTGTATTTGTAATGTCTTTCATGTCGAGCAGAATTTCAAAAGAAAAATTAACTATAAATAAATACGGCTACCAAATTAATGTATGTTTTTGCGTAGGAAAGTATTTTTTGACTAACAAAGTATGTTGTTTAAAAGTGTAAACGTAAAAACCACTGTAATTAGAGAGTAATTCAACTTTCACCCATATTTTCCGATACAAAATTATACTTAGATATTTTGAAATAATTACTCATGACCAAGTATTTGCTTATAGTTTGTTACGCTATTAAAAAAAAAAAGGTTCTGGGTATTGTTCGCTAGAACGAGGGGAAATGGAACTTACATGTCAGATATAAAAGGGGTTTCAAGCAACCACGGGATTTAAAGCATTAGTGTCAAACGCGCAATGTGTACGGTTTCACATTTTCAAAGACATAAAGCCGGTTAAATATAAGTGTGGGTTAGGAAAAAGAATGTATTTTAAAAGTATTTGATAAACTGCCTAATAATAGTTCGTACAAATAGTTACATCAAAACAAAGCAAATGTAAAAAACGTTTCTAAAGGATTGTCACTTTTCCAAGTGTTTTGACTGAGTAAAAATTTAATAAACTTGTGAAATTTAATCCGTCATAACTTATTAATTAACTTAACATATCTAACTAAAAGAATAATACTAACGTTTTACCATAAATAAAATGCGTTTTAAAATTAACTTAGGAGATCAATCTATTTATTTTATATAGAAAAAAGGGACAAACAAATTTTATATTTTGTGAATAACCTGAAATGGATATAGGATTCCGTCACACACTGTAGATAAATTCAATCAAGCGTTTGTGTATTACCTTTCTTTGCCTACATGAAGTTAAGATAATATGTGATAAATTGCGGGACTTTTTGTTCAACCCTATATAATCTTTTATCTGGACTAAAATGAGGAGGAAAATCAGACAAATCTGTTTGCCGTATCAAATACATTCATAAAACGTCTCATCGTATAATATAGCTAGCACGCCGCAATCCTGGCTGTATTCTACTGCTACTCCCGCGAGTATGGCGGGCTTTTTATAGATTTTTAAAACTATCTTCCACATCAACATACACTCGGTCAGTAAAATTGCACAAAAACTGTAAACTAACTGCCTTTTATCATGTTGCAATCTTAAGGATATAGCCTGAAATTTGTACGTAAAATACTATAATTTACAAGAAAATTCAGGAATATAAACCGTAAAACAAATCTTTATCTTAAAAAGTAAACAAAATCTTATTTGATAATTAATATATATATCCATTTATTTAAAATACATAGAACTGTACTGAAATGTTTGTACAATAATCTGTTTTCTCTACTAATACAGCAGTTTCATTAAATTGATTTCAAGCTTTTATTTGTACTTCTAATTTGTAGGTTAGGTTTTTGTTTAGGAATGCTGGTTCTTTTTTACTTTTATTTTAACTCCTATTAAATAATAAAAGTAATAACTTGATTTATACATTTAATATTACTATTTTAGCTTAAATTATGATTTAAAAAAGGAATCATATAATCACATTTATTAAAAGAACCTATAAAATATAAATTGAAAGAGCAGAATATACTTGGAGTGTGAAAAAAGGGAAGCAGAAGGTACATTTGTCAGTAGTAACTAGGTTCGAGCCCAAGCGACTGGGTTGTAGGTTCCAACTGTAGCAGACTGCACTCGCTTCACTAGTATTGTTATAATGTATCTTTAAAAGTTTAGCCAGCGAATGCAATAAAAGGAGAAAAAGTTGGAGCTGTTTTTGTAAAATTATTCAAACGGTTGTTTAATAAAACGGTTACATAAGAAACTAGTAATAGAAAATAATATATTCACACATATAACGACATAAAACACTTTTCATGATGCAATATACTAAGCTTACGTTTTACAGACGGAAATGTTTGACTTATCTGAGAAAGTTTATTTAAAAGCACATATATCAGTAAAAGTAATTTCGAGTTATTGGTAACAATCAAACAAACTTTCCTTGTTATTGTATAGATATGAGATTAAGTAAACAATTGCATATTCAAGTTAATTTTAAATTTAACATTTATCTGGTTATATCTGAAATACATAAACAAATCCTTTTTGGCGGTAAAATATAGGCCTACTCTACTTTGAGATTACGTATAGATTTTCTTATTACATAAAACTTTAGATATAGATAAATATTGCGTTAGTTTTATCTTATGAGAAAGTGAAAACTCAAACGGTTTAGCCAACGTAAGACATACAGAAATTATGGGTTTTTTTCAATCACTGCTTAGCCTCAATTAAAATAAACGTAGAAGCGATTGTCAAGGGTTTCGTACTGCCAGTAGGTTTAAACATTTTACCAAAATTATCTTAATAACAATAACGAATCAACATCCATAAAAAACTAGCTGTCGAACCCAGCTACACACGAATACTAAATAAGAAAAACTTCCTCAAACATAATAACATTTAACACTAAGGCATAATCAGCACTTTGCTTAGAGAGAGAGAGAGAGGTAAACTAACCACGGCTTGAATAAATAAACAAATAGTGATCAAAGTTTAATGAGGTCTATTGCTCCCAGAACATAGTATAGCGTACACCGCCTGTATAATATAAAATATATTTTTGAGACTTTCTTGTCCAATTTCAGTTCCGATGTATTTTTTCTATAAAAGAAGGTATTATAATACCTCTTACATCACTGGGTTGAAAACATTTTTACTCAAGTAATCCGGTTGGGAACCCATTATCCGTTTATATTTAAAACGATCTAGAGTAATATTTTTATTATTATTCGGTTAGTTACTTCTTTAGAGATAATAATTTAAATTAAAGGGTTAAATAGTTATTGCAATTATTTAAAATGAATTTGCAAGCTATGAACACAGGGAAATGTCTATAAAATGAAAGAGATATTACATTAAGAGGCCTGGAGAAACGAAATTTCAAACGTAAATACTCACAAGCATGGCGTGCAACAAACATATTAGTCTATTCTTGAGCAGTTTCTCTGAACAACATTGTCAGTTTGCTTTTATATTAGTTGTAATTTAATATCTGTCGTTTTAAATACACGCAGGACGAAATCCACTCCCAAATAAATATAAATATCTTTATAACGTTATAATTGTTTAGTGTTCAATTATTTGTGTAATTTAATTTAAAAATAAGAAGAAAATATATATTTTGTAAGTACAGTTTTAATTTCTTTTTATGATTGAATAAGTATTTTTTGTGTTTTTTTATTTGTTTCTTGTTTATTTTAGTAATGTGTTTACTTTACCATTTTTTTAAACATTTTTTTTAATTGTTATATTAGATTATATTAATTAAGTATACTATAGTTTCAGTACATGGTAAACTGTATCTGTAAGCTTTGTTTTTGTATCTTAATTTTGTTTCGAATATCGGTTACAATAAAATAATTGCATTTATTTATTTCAGCTTTTTGAATTCTGTTTACGTTTACCGCTAAATAATTATAATATAGGCCTAACCATTACACAGACCTTATTTTTATCACAGAATTGTGTATTATGTATTTAGGAATTGAATAAATAATAATGATGAAGTAACATTTTGTAAAATTAAATTGCTAATGCCATCCTTATTTTTTGTCTGCAATGTCTCAACGTTTTTACAGAAATAATTAAAAGTAAGGAAATAAATAATATTATGATAAAACAATGAACTTACTACAAGTCTAAGTCAGCGTTAGTTTAAAGCGGTTTATTATTTTTACTAAAAAATGTTGATACTAAAACCAAATAATTTTAATTAATTGCGGTACAATGTAATCAGCATATTTTACTATCACCAATTGTTTTTATTAATTAAAACCTGAAATGAAATTATTTCATTAAAATATTTGTACGTTTCATTATTTACAGCCTAAGCCAGAGAGAAGTCTTAGATAGTTTGAATGGTTTCCAAACTTTGTACGAAAACCCATTAGAGTAGGAGGAGCAAAATGGCGGGTGTAAAAATAACGTTAGGTCCTGAACGGCCGTATGAAGGGTGAAATATAAGGACCCGGATAATCCGACGTAGCTGTAAGTCGTTTATAACCCTCTAAACCTAACATGCAGGACATTCTCCCTGCTGCCCGAGACACCCCTTCTTTCACACCCTCATCCCCAACCCTGGGATAACTAGTTTTGCATTTTATAAAATTAACTTTGACTGATTTTTATACTACAGTATATCTCTTTAAGTAATATTTTATGTTTTTTGAACTGACATTTATTAGATGTTGCCTAAAGTGTCACGTTGCTTTATCGTGTCAAATGTACAATAATGGGCCTTACGTATGTATAAACTGTACCTGGCTTCTCATTATCAAATTCTACCCACCAAATTGCCCTCGTCTATTCCCGCAATTTTATGATTTTAACTAACATGCATGTCTTAAAATGTGATTTAAATTTTACCATAATATTTGGTAAAATTTGTATTTTTTTCTTTTAACAGATACAAAATATGAATAAACACATTGACAAATGGAGGGCGTTTAAATAGTTTAAGTCGAAATACATTATTACTACAAATGCATTACGAGAAACGAAAAACTTTTTATAAGGAATACAAAATTAGTTTACAATATTGTAATTCCATCTTTAAAATTAAATAAAATATTTAGTACTATTCTTGATACTAAATTTTATTATTTTTATTCAAAATAATGTTCATTCTAGGTGTTTTGGTGTTTTGGTGTTTTATACAATTAACAAGAAATAGCATAAATCTTCAGATAAAAAACTACGCCATAAATCGTATATTAAAATTCATATATTCTGAAAAAAGATTTTTTTTTTAATTAGGCATTATTAAGTTGTAATCATAATTTCAGAAAGAAAGTAAAATATTTGCCCATTTTATTTATTCAAACTTCTTTAAAACACTTTATGATATTTGCACAAAGTCGAGATGTTATACCAACATTAACTAATATTATCTAAAATTGATTATAGTAGTAATGTTTAACTATATTGTTTTTAATATGATCGTTACCAACCCGAATCATTCCTAAATTCCTATATTACTATAGCCTATGAGTAAAACGTGCTTCCTTAAATATAGTCTACGTCCTAGGTTAACCCATTTTGCTCACAAATTTACACTAGCAAGAACGAGTGTTGGTTTCCTCAATAAAGAGCAATTCATAAAGTTAAAAACTACAAATATTTACTTACTTTTATACGCTAAAAATAAAACTGCATTCACGGTAAAACCAAGTTCGACGATTTAGTAAAATGTCTTACATAAGTCTTAGATAATTTGATGTTTTTATTTACATTAATAGACATAACTAAGCCATTCAATTTACCCTAATGGAGCCATTTCAACTTGACATTAGATTTTAATGCTTTCGCATTGGCCAACGGCAGCATCGCCGTCTCGCCATCTGGTCCCAATACGTTACTTTTATGACAAGGCAGCGACTGCAGATCATACATTATTATTTACTATGGAAATGTATTGACATTTCAATAAAAGACAATGTGCACTCAATAGCGCATTGCGGCAATTTACATTTCTAGAACAAATTGATTTATAGGGTATCTTTTTCTTTTTATTCATTCATAGATTCTGGGTACTGTTTATAATACCAATGAGTTATATAATCATGATGTCATTTAGGACTTTAACTAAGACGAAAGGGAATTGTTAAATAACCATGGATTTAACTGTTGCTGAACAGGCTAATGCTTCTATTTTAAGAGGCCTTGGGTTAAATTTTAAAATAAGTTAATTTAATAAAATGTCAATATATATAAGCCTTTGTCAATATTAAGTCGTAAGAAGAGAAAGTAACGTTGAATATGTAGTTTTGAAATATCATATTTCTACTGTATTTTCAACTTAATCGTAGTTTTCACTACACTCTTAAATTCATTTGTTTGCTTTAACTTACCAATAAACGCTTGTTTTTAATAAAATAAATAACATTCGAACAAAATTCATAAGTCCATTTAGCCTACTCAAACACTTTACAACGTCAATGAATTTCCATCTTCAGTGGTGCACAAGCCATGATAACTGAACTATGTATTTTATCTCTAAAGTACCTACTCTCAAACTTATTTAATGTTAGCATGATTAACCTAATATAATATTAGAGGGTTAATTCTTGTATATTCTTCTTAATTTTATTTTACCAAAGTTAGTTCACTAATAAATCTGTTCGAAGTTATAAAATACAATAATTTAAATTTCATTAATTTATTTATAAGAAACCAAAGTAGTGCAAGCCTGACTTGCGAGACGACGATTAAGTATAATCTAGAAGTGTCCGGGTAGTTTTATAAATATTGTATTCATAACAACAACACGAATCAAAAGTCACATAGAGTACTCAACTTACATTTAACCAATAACAGTAACCATGGTGGGGGAAGTATACAATTATGTATTGGTAGTGCAAACCATTGAAAGAAGAAAACAGATTTTTTTTTACTTTATACCAGTTAGACTAATGAAGACTGGGGCGTATAGTGCAGGTAAATTTTTAGAACCTACTAGGTCCTAAATAAACTGTACATGAGACCCTTAATCGAGGATTGGAGTAGCGGTAATCAATGTTTTCCCAGATGGAACCTAGGAGCTGCCAATACTTAATAAGTTTATATTCATTATAAATCCTGCTACCTAGATCACTTGTAAATTAATAATTTGAAATGTATTACCTTCAGTGGTCAGTGGTCCTTTCCCACTGTTTTTATTTGATCGTACAGTCATTCTCCGTATTGATAACCGTTCACGTTGTGGTCTGTACTCGTGTTTAGCGACTGGGAAAGGACCACTGAAGGTACTAAATTTCACATTATTAATAAGTTTAGGTGATAACGTTATCTTTTCTTCATTTCCTTTTCCTAGTTTTTATTATTATTTGTTATTTGCTACATAATTGTCCCAGTCTTACCAGTTTGAGAATAGTAAAATAAAAATAACAACTTTAACTGATACAAAACTTTAGTTAAAGAGTTTTGCTCCTTACTCTGCGCACACGGACTCCAAATTATAATAACATTCTTTATTTCATTCCAACTTTATGTTCACAAATACAGTATTGTATTTACTTTATCTAAAAAAAATAATCTATCGTTGTGTTTTCCCATCCAGGCAAATATATAAAAAAAAGTTGAACAAAACTCTCCCTCTTCACGCAGCCCCTTTCTTCCTTCCCACTTTTTAACTCAATTTATACAGTTCACCTCACGTCCGTTCTAACAATTCAAGTATCATATTTTTTCCATTTCCCCCTTCTTTTTTTGTTCTGTACTCCCTCTTTTAATATTTATTTGTATGAGAAATACGTTAGGATGTTTGTAAGTGCGTTTTTAGTGTTTTTAGTGCTTCTTTTACATTAATAAATACTATAATCTTCTTCTTGCATTTTAAACTAAGAATGGAACCTTTACTCTGTAAAAAAGAATTTAGTTAGTAAATATGGTAATGGGGATTACCTATCTTAAAGTATTATTATATTATCTTCGATATTTATAAATTATTTAACATTTTTGTCAGTGTTACGATCATCTACTTGCATGTTATTAATGCATAGTATACAAGTAATAATATACAAGTACATAGTTGATTAAATGATTATGCACATTTTACAGTATATTCTCTCTTTCATAAACATTAATCAAACATACTCCCTGTGTTTGACACACTTATAATAACAATAATATAATAACAACTTATAGTACACAAACTTTTGTTGTTTTATTATTTTTTTACAAAATATGTTCGTATTTTATTACCTATCCTATGATTTCAAGTTAAAAGTTGAACTACTGTTTTTACAAATCAATTCAGATGATGATTATTATTTTTTTTTTTTTTTTTTTTTTGTAAAAGAATAAAGTGTAGAAATGTTTTTTATATAAATCATATTCTTATGTAGAACGGATCCAATATGGCGGAAGTGGATCTGGGTATAAAATATTTGTTTTGAAACAACAGCATAATAGACAACAATGCAGTTATGTAAAACATAATGTACGCTAAAACTAACCTCAAACTATGTCCAATGCAATTGTGCATGCATGAGAACTAATTGTATTTGTATGACATTATACATAATTATACGACGTAATTAGAAAAATAATTACTGTATTAATTGTATTACAAAAATACATTTATGAAAACCATTGTACGCCAAGTTTATTATTTGTTATTTAATCTTCAGGTAATTAAACATTTTAATTGTCGTACACACATTGAACTAGTTGAAACCTTTGCACGACGAACTGTTAATATTACACACACTATCAAAATCTGAAAATGGTTAGTACAATCATTTTAAAATATTTTTTTGGAAAATGTTTTTATGAGTATTTCACGCAGTAGCCTACATTATTTCAGATAATTAACCATCCTTACAATAATTTCTTCTGCAACATTGTGCAACTGATCTATTTCCAACCTTAAAGGTTCATTTATTGAATTAAATTAACTAATGTTTTAGGTTAAGAACAAGTAAATGACATATCAGCAAACGTTAAGTAGTTAGTTAATTTAATAAAGAATAACAGAAGCACCCTGATTCAACCTAAATAGTCAAACGTTACAGCAGACCTAATTTACGAAGCAGATGAGACTGTTTTACTTAAGGAATGAATATTGAATTCAGTTATAGCTTTAAGATAAATGATTAAACTAACTATATTTGTTCGAACTCATATTTATCCGTTGCCATAGCAACCACAGTTATTTATATAGATCCGAAAAGATCTATAAGTTTGAAAAGATTTTTTTTAATCCGAGAGAGATCTCGAGTTTTACTGGACCAATATACACGCAGTTGGTAGACTACCAAATTAAAGGTAATTGTCTGTATATTTGCCCATTTTGCTTGGATTTCAGCTATTTTTTTGGACCGCACTAAATTTTCTAAAAACAGAAATTAAAATGTCTTATGGCAATTTAACATGGGAAACATTTTTAAGCCAATTCCGAGTGATATCTGGAGTTCTATTGGGCCGATTGACATGCAGTTTGTGTTAAATGAAAGGTAATTAACTCTATATTTGCCCATTTGCCTTAAAATTTTACTATTCCTTCATTTAATATTTTAAAAATGGAATTTAAAATATTTTCTATTCATTAACATTGTTTTTACTGATCAACTGAATAGCAAAGATCAGCTGATTATAACAGCACGTTTTACTATCATAAAATGGTTTGTTTATGTTGTAATTTACTTTATTGAAGTAGGTTAAGTTTCATTTTGCTGTTGCTTAATGTACTTTATTGAAGTAGGTTAAGTTTAAGTTTGCTGTAATAGATATACCATAATTAATATACTAAAATCAAGCAATATATATTTACGGGTCCATTAGTAAATATATTAATATTAAAATGGCATTTAGTAGAAAACTAAACTGCTTAAGTTACAATAAAGTCTAAAGTATTCAACAGTAAAAGTTTCTTAAATTAGTTTCAGAACTGACATTAATAAACACAAATAAACAACATTTACTTTTTTTATAATCATTTTTCTTTTTTGTCAGTTTTTTATTTATAACGCGATTTACAAACAGTTTGGTTACTGCAGGGGATGATAGTAATTGGACAAATAATAACCTACTGACTGTAATGGAATATTTATTTGAAAACGACACAAAAATAAACATGTATATCATTTCATATCATCTATATGAAACTAAAGTACGTTCTCCCTGTATCAATGTAACACGTAGTCTCTTCTGTAATTTACCGAACAGACAAGAAAAATAACAACTTGGATTTCATAAATGAATTATTTTTCAAATATAACAATAAAGTTAGTATTTTATGAAAGGACTACATTTCGATAACGACCAGACATTTGTCCATGTTGTATCTTTAAAAATTAAATTTTACATTAAAAATATTAACAAAGGCATTGTTGTTCTTAGAACGAGAGCATTGTTGGACTTTGATCAAGCTATTGTAAACGTAAAAGCTATTCCGTGTACAACTGAAACTCGATCCAAGAATAATATAAACACTGACGCGGCCTTTATTATTTTTAATGAACGGAGAATCCCCTCAGGTCCCCCGGTGGCCTTTCTCTGGACTATTTGTTATCTTTGTAAGGCCGGACTCCCCTAGACGTGAGGGGGGTTTATGAATCGTACGCTCGGTCGAGCTTACCGCTCCCTCCCGTCCCCGTTGCGATACAACATTTTTAATCGCACTTTTGTCTTTAAGGTACACGGCCCAAATTACTCTTGTAGAAATTTGAATTAAATTTGAATACCGGAGGAGAACAAAGGTCGGGTGCTGAATAGCTGAGCTCGAAGGCACGACTACGGATTTGTTCCATCTTGAATTAATTACAATCCAAAGCCTCGGCCTCCGCGTATCCAGCCGTGAATAAAATGAAAAGATCACGGCCTTTATCTTCCAGGACATGCGCACTGCTGCATTCAATCGAGGAGGCTATGCTAAAATCTTTAGTGATTCATAAAATGTTTTTTGTTCGAATTCGTTCGCGCGTGAAGGTAAAGACGAATTTAAAATTAAGTTTTTTAGATCGTGCATTGATTTGAGTGAGACGTTGAGAGATTTGTTTAGTTCATGGCGTAATATTTGACGGTATACATACGTATGCATTTAAATTTTGGAAGAAACTATATTGATGAAGTTGAAAATTTCTTCAGTAGAAAAAAACGTTAAAAAATATTTAGTTTTTACTCATTTACAAAAACTTTTTTAACAATTTTAAAGCTAATACAGTTTCCAAATTAACTGACGATTTAATTAAAACACTCTTTCAAGAAAACTGTAGCAATATAGCCTAAAATGTATTATTTCGATGATCACGAACAAAATCGTTGATAAAATTATTCTTGCCAGTCAACTGTTAACACGCCTCTCAAACTTTGCTCCTTAATTTAATCAACGTAAGCAGAAAGTATTAATGCATATTTTAATCAGTAAGAATATTTCTCCAAAAATTAGAAACTCTAATAAAAATTTTTATTATACAATCAAATAGGTCTTTGCGCGAAGATGTGTGCGATTGTCGTCAAAGAACAAACGTATTTTAAGTGAGATTCTGTATTTCAATTTACTTGAAATATACACTTTTATGTACCCATGTGTAACTAGCTGTCAGACTAAACTTCGCGCAAACACTAAATTTGTAAGAAACGTAATTGGCATTACAAAAATAGACATCTGCCTAATATGCTGTGCTCAGTTGCATAGTAGTATACATTTTTATTACCTACATTATAATATTATCTTCATTTATTTTATATCCCTATCTACAATATAACAGGTCCATTACCACAGTTTTGACGAGTTATAGTAATGGCTTGTACTGATAGTTTCAAAATGTTCCACCAATTTAATATTTCAAATTTCGTAGTTTTTGGCTTAAGCGATTTCAGCTTAGCTTAAAAGCATGATGGGTCACCCAAATCTTTACGTCTAATATGATCTGAGGTATAACATCTGTTCCAATACTTTGATGCCACACAGTACGTACATATACATGAGATTGTAAAGAGACAAGCGACTGTTAAATGATACAAAAGTTCCATATTGATTCATATGTTAATATAAAATAAATAAATAATAGTAAATCAAGTGTACACTCAAACACCTTGACCTAACTAGTGATTATTATAATGTTTTATTAAATTAACAAGTTTTACCACAGCTAGATTTGCTTTTTTAAATTATTTTTCTTTTTACAGAGTGTGATACGTAGAATAAAACCTTTCTTAGTCTTATCTCTACAACATAAAAAACCCTCCATATGAAATTTAACTTCATGGGTTCAGTGGTTAGGGAGATGTGACGATGATTCAGTAATTCAGTCAGGACTTTGCCTTTTTATATCGAGATATCATTAATAATAATTATTAATAATTTTGTTTGTAGTAGTGAATTATTATTCGACATTAATGTTATCTGGTTTCTTAAAATTTTAATTTAATTTTGTATTATTAAGTTTAAAAAAAAATGTATTTTAATAATTTGTTTAATATTAAATAAGTAGGGAGAATCTTGCTTTAAGATTTATAATGTTTATTATAAATAATTTTTGTAGGCTTAGAAACTGCATTCATTTAATTATGTAATTGTTTATTTTTATAATTTGTATTATTTTTTTATTTTTTTATTAAGATTTTATGATTAATTATTTTTTTAATTAATAATGATTAAATTATTATAATTATTAATATTTTTGTAGGAATTCGGCAATTTCTTTTTCCACCTGTTTATCAAAAACATGGTTTTTAGATTTTATTTTAAAGATTTAATCTGCCCAATGATTTTTTAATGGCCGCAGTAATTTGACTGTGCAAAGGTTGCTTAATAATTAGTCTTTTAATTGGAGTCTGGAATGAATGATTGGATGAGAAAATAACTTTCTTCGTTTTTTTATTAAAATTTAATTTTTAAGTGAAAAAGCTTAAATCTTTTTAAGGGACGATAAGAACCTATAGAGCTTTATTTTTATTAATTTCATATTTGTTTTTATAATATATTTTTTGATATATAATTATTTTTTAATTGGGGTGATGGATTAATTATTTTTTCTTATTTTTTTTATTCATTATATAAATGTTTATTTTATCCTTTTTTTTTATTAAAAGAATAAGTTACCTTAGGGATAACAGCGTAATTATTTTGGAGAGTTCAAATCGATAAAATAGTTTGCGACCTCGATGTTGGATTAAGATTAGAATAAGGGGCAGTTTTTTTATTTGTAATACATTAGAGAACGCGGTGAGAAAATACATTTAAAAAAGAAAATATTACAACACCTGCCTGTATGGTTAATTGAAGTCCTTTTAAGTGAATAAAAATACAAATTTTATAAAAATTTTCAAATGTATCCTTTTTAATATTTTGTATTAATTTAATAAAATCTTTTAGATTAAAATTCCGGTTGTAAAATTTTGAGTCCATAAAATACGGCTTAAAATGTGTTTTTTTATTTTCTTTATTGTATGATATTGTAATTAAATTTATTCAGATAGGCCTACAATTCAAACACCTTATCAAATCTTTGTAGGCGTATAAAAATCTCCCAAATTCGATTATGAGCTCTTTATGTAAACGTTTGTCAATAAATTAACGGGATAGACATACACAGATGTAACCAAATTATTTTCAAACACAAAGAACTGAAGGCAATTTTTAAATTGGGAAAACTGTATCAGTGTTTTAGATGGGATCTAGCTTCATATCAATCCTTTGCACGGAAAGAATTCCTTTTGTAATTTAGTTTTGGTTAATTACAGTAAAGATGACGAAACATAAATACAGTAGGCCTGTATTGAAATTTCAGGCAATTAAAAATTTCTTAGGTCACTTTTTAACTTTAGGATTTTATTAAATATATTCCTCCACGAACTTCAGTATACTTTCATAAATTGTTTACAAACAAAGTTACAGAATAAAAATGGTCATACTGTATAAACGAGATAATATTTGTTTATACAAAATATTTCAACAACCTTGCGTAGTAATAACAGATCTTATATTAAATAATTCCCGCAATTTAATGCATTTATATTGTTGAACTACAGTAGTTTGAGTAACCATATCTAACCACTGAAAAATAAAACATTGAAACAGGGTGAAAGTTTTCTATGCGTGTTTTTCAAAATTCATTTTTCACATTGTGAATAGAACAATATTTGTTCAGGACAATACAAGATTAGTTCTATTGGGAATGGGGGTTTTATTTAGGGGTTGAAATAGAGGGTGAAGATAAATTAGCTTTGGGAAGGAAAGGTTGTATGTAGATATTTCGGATAATAACCTAATTGATCATGTTAAGACTTTAATGCCAGGATAATGCTGTGCCTTTGTAATTGTGTTCAAAGAAGGGGATACTGGTGTGTATTGTTGATATTTGTAAATTTATTGTCCTATTAAATTTATTTTATTAACGAAAAGTAATACGTTCCAATTGAAATCGACACACAATTTCTCCATAAAAGATTAAGGTTAGGAAACGGTAAGCCTTTATTTTCTGCTTTTATAATTGCTTCCACTTACAGATCCACTGCGATACCATTGTATTAACCGTAGGCTATAAAAAACATTGTGGTACTTTAATACCACGTTGGAACAAAAGGAAAACAATAGTACTGATTATAGTGAATATTGAATACGTATTAGATAATGAGTTATAAAGTTTATTATCAATTAAACAACAAACATTTAAGACTATCTCGGTTTGTGTTATAGACTAAAACCAAAACAAGGGTTCTTTCACGGAGTCAGTGTAAAATTAGTACACTTCAAAATTACTTTGTATACTTTTTTATATATTTTTATATATATTATATATTATTTTAATATATATTTTATAATATATTTATATATTATAATAAAACTAAGTTTATGCGAGTATAAGGAATGAACTGTACATTTCTATTGTAATCAAAATCAAGATTTTAAAATAACACATAACTCCAACAGTATCTATACGAAATGTATTGCCCAATATTTGGCTATGGTATAAACAATCATGAAACACACGACGCACAGACCAAACTAAAGGTAACCAAATCTGTACTAAGTAGCCTACCTCCTTAGCTAACTAGATAATTGTTGTAAAGATTCCCCTGCTACAATTTTCCATTTTTATACTATAAATTTCTTACGTGACGGCAATAACCTGTTATCTCTTTGTCACCAATTCTGAGCGCCTTAACCATGCATATTTATGATTTTAATGTTGTACACTCAAAAAATAAAGCTGCCAGAATATTGTCTGATTTTAAATTATGTGCAAGTAAAGATTCCAGAGATCAGTCCTTGGATAGAACCGGAACTATCCATAAGATGCTTCTGTCCTCTCACTTCTCCTACACAAATATTTTTTTACTTTTGGCTACTATAGTTTACTGCTAAAATAAATTTACGGATTGAGGAAATCATTTATTTTCTAAATAGAAACACTGGAATTTGTAAATAATGACTTCAGCCGAACTAAGGTTATAACTGTCGACTTCTAAGACTAATATTCTTGCAAACATTCTCTCCTTTGTCTACTCGTTCATTTCTTCACCCTTCAGACTTCTTACATTTCTCTTTTGTAAATACTTGCTCTCTTGCACATCAATGAAACGTTTCAACACTTCATCTATACTTCCTGTTTTTGGCAAAGCCCCATCAAATGTGCTTTGTATTCTACTGGCTCATTTAAATTAAACCAAATGCGATTCATTAGTCACCATTACAGCATAAAAACACTTGCCAGAGCCAGGACGTGAGGGTAGGGGTTGTCCCCTCCTCCGGACCCATGTCCGGCGTGGTTAAATGAAGGAAGAATGGCAAGCTAGATTAGAGTCAGCTGGTGAGCTCAAATGAAACGCATTGTTTCGTACAGACGGAGAGTTAAAAGCAACATTATCCTATCCTTTAACAACCCCGCCTCGCCCCCCACCCTTCCCCGAGGGGTCTCTTTGTTGTGGTCACTTTATTTACATCCTTTGTTTGACGTTAGTTTAAACAGGATGCAACTGTATGGAAACTTGTGTAATAATATTTCGAAGACAATTTTTTCTTTAAACAAGTTGATGTAGGTTTCAAATTAACATTATTGAACCTGTTTGATAACCACATTTTGCAAGGCTCTGCTGCATCTCCGATGAGTGTCATATTTTTAGCTTAACATTCTTAAAATAAAACAGCTAATTTTAAATAAAAAAGTAGTTAACGCATGTGTTTTGTATGATTTGTGTCCCATAAGAACGATAACAGAAATAGAATTTTCAAGAAATGAAAACTTCCTTCTTCGTGTATGCTTTAAAAACAAGCTAAAGTGATAAATCTGTAACAACCACTTACAACAAAAACCGCTTTTAAACTTAACATTAATCTAATGTAGGCTTATCACAGGAAAGGGATCACATACAATCTAAGCCCACTATCATAAAAAAGTGTTTTGACCTCAAAATTTGTAAACTAACAAACCACACCATAAATAACATTTTCCAGTACATCCATTTTCTACCACTGAGAAATGTTGCCAAGACAAACCTTAAGGGCGAGGAAACAAGTCCTTTATTTCTCAAGGAGTGCCCTTTTAACTTAGCAATACTGAACGATTGGTTTTGAATCAAAATCTTTATACGTTTCTTATCCCAGTTACATATTTTAGTAGATTATCTGTTATCTATAGTAGAATAGATGACAAATGTTATCTTAAAGAACTTGAGGACGTTCATTTTTTATTTTTTGGTGATACGGTTTTCTCTCAGTTGTGTTACATTAAATTTCACCAGTTATTTGTGTCACTGTGATATGTTCGTAGTGGTTATTTAAAAAGCCAAATATTGGCATTAAGGCGTTCCTTACAATTTGCCACGAATAAAACATCTTAAATAAATCATATTTAAAATTCAAGACAAGTAATAAATAAATTTAAAGTTAGTCTACTCGAACTGATCACATTTATAGCAAAAAACAAAAAATAGGATCTACCAAAGAGAAAATTTAAAAATACAACCACTGAGACTAAGGATTAAATTAATTTGAATTTATTTACTTGTAATACTCTGGCAAAACTTTTAAGGATTGTTCATAAGATAAATATTAAACCGAAACACGTTCAACAATGTTATGAAGTTGTTTTTTATTTGTTTCAATTAGGGCCTATTATGATATTTAAAAAAAATAGAAAACGCTTCATGTTAGTAAAATTTTCCCCATAAATAGATTTACAATGGATAAAGTCTGGAATGTTAACTTGGGGGATTGAGGAGGGGAAAACACATAACTATGTGTTATGGGAATATGAAGAAGATATTACGGAGGATAGATTCAATAATAGCAGAAGTCATCATAAAGACATAAACATAATACATTGTTTACAAAGATACAGTTATTACAAACATACGAGTAGTTATACAATAGAAGTAAACTACAGTAATTGAAATTAAATTAATCATGGATGAGAACTAATTGAATTTGAATGACACTACGCATATTTAAAGAATCCAATTAAAACAAAATTTAAATTATCAAGCACTTATAGAACTAGGATTAAACATAACGTGTTTCGCAGACCACCCATTACTTTCATAAGTTTGGATCCGCTATAATTTTCTACAAACTATCTCTGGCACCACAATATAATATTGTGCAGTAATTTCTTCAGTAGAGAGGGGTTAGTTATTTGGCAACATTTTGGATGTCTTTCAAACTGCTATCTCAAAAATGTTAAACATCAATAGACTTGAATAAGCTCTTTAAAATAATATACTACAAAACCAATGTCACACAATTTTTGGCCCACACCATTTCTGGAATTAAAGGTGATTTACTAAAATATCTATCAGCCTTAAGGGCGACACTCAAAATTTACTCCATTGAAGCACTAAATTACTTCAAAACATTTCCAAAACACAATCTTCCAACGTCCCGACAATTATTAGCTCTATGCAAGGCTCGCTGCGGGCAAATTATACTCAACTGAAAACGTGGTCAAGTCATGACTCAATGAATGGGATTGCAATTATGCAAAACAGTTTGAATCTCTTTCAATAAAATTGAATTAATTCAAGAACAGTTCTTTCCAGATGGTTGATTTCTCTTTCCATTTTTATATTGGTTGAACCCTGGAAGTTAATTATCTTTTTCATACATTAACTAACATTATTACTCAAATAATATATTAGGCACAATAAAAAGAACTCTACACAATTAATTGTTTATCTATATTAATATTATATTGAGTTAAACTTTGTTTGCACATGGTCGGAGTAATCTCAAAAACTACTAAACTTATATAAAAACAATTTCACTGGAGGATAATTTAGTCTTTTCTAATAACGTGGGCTCCTACTTATTTTGGAAAATTCAATTTTAATATTTTAATAAAATGAAAATCTTTTACGGAAGGTAAGAGGTTTGGAAGGAGTATGCAACAGATTATGTTTTATTTGTTTTTATTGTGGTGAACTGTTATTTATTAGATCATACAAATTAAAACCGTTAATAGTCTACTAATGTATATTGACTACATTTCCAAAAATAATAATAAATACATTGTCCTGTCTTTTGTTTTTCTTTCTAAAAAAAAGAAAATTGTGTGTGAAAGAGAAACAGCGGCAATAGTTTACTTGTTTACGTGCGTTTTAATTGCTTATGAAGGCAAAATCCATACTTCGATAAAATTGCTTCATTAAAACTCTGATTAAAAAATGTATATTTCAATTAATTGTATAATACTAAACATAGATAACAATAAACTCAAGAATTATTTATCTAACAATGACCAAAAACAACTTATCGATACAATATTTAAAATTAGTTAACCAAATGAAATAGCACTATACAAAACAACGTGTTGCAGGCATATGACGTATCCTTCAACAATAACATAAGGAAAAAAACAACATATATAACAAACATAAACTCTAAAACTGAATATCATTTTTTTACGCGAAATTAACAAACTCTAAACGGACAAACATTTATGGTTTTTCCCTCAAAGTCCTTTATTAGTCCTATAAGCACAAAGTTAAATACAATTTTAAACTGTTAGTAATTTTAAATAAACGTTTAAAGTTTTAAAATAAATATAAAAGTTTTCAGAGGCTTACATTTTTCTTCGGATTAATTGGTCTAATCAAATTATAAAAGTAATAATTATTGGCATGAAAAAAAAAATGATTCATCGCTTTAATTTGTAAACACACAACTCTATAATAACTATAGTTGAAAACAATGAATAAAAGACGAAGTGTGAACTTGGAAATAATACGATAGAAGTGAGATAGGATCAGAATTTGAAATGACGCCTACATGTACCGACCGGGCTGCGTTCAGTGATATCTTGATGAGATAACGTACAACTGTCCGATGCAGAAATATCTGTGGTGACCAGGCTGAGCGTGATAAGACATCTAGGTCGGCCTTATAGACAGTTTCCTAGGTAACGCGTTACTGCTTTACTGCTTTTACAACAGTACTCAGCACAAGAAAGACCGCAGTAAAACAGCGATGCACATTACAACGGTGTGAATTTAATTATTGTTTTTTGAGTTTTAATTTGTAATTAGTTAAGTGTTTAAATTAATTTGAAACTATGCTTCAGTTTAGGCAATATATGAACATATTAAACAAAGTGCCAAAGATAAAGTGTATAATTAAGTTTAATCATCCTAATGTTAAACATATTTATTTAACTTAAACATTAACCCATTTTTAACTCAGACTGGAAAATCAAGGCACGATTCAAGAACTAGTGATACAAATTAATGTGATCTTTTGAAATGAGTTAAAAAATTATCAAATCAAAATATTAAAAATTATATTTTAAATTCATTTTATTTATAGGCCTAATGGAAAAGCCAATCTGCCATTTTGTATTTATTATAAAACTCGTAACTCATGAAGCAGATAAATAATTGAGTTCAAATTTGTACTAGGCCTAGGCATTTTGTTATGTAACGTTAAAAATGACGTAAAATATTTAACTTGCATCCTATTAATTTCTATAAACTTAGTGGTTTCTTGAAATTACAAACTTTAAATGGCTGCAATTTTGAAGCTATACTTTTTTTTTCTAAATTCTTTATTTATGGAACACGTATAAACCGTTACGGAAACATCCGAATTCAGTAGATTATCTATTTAATTTTGATTTTGTAAAATTACAAAATAGCGAATGTCTTAAAAACAAAGCATTTTCCCATCTACGTTTCCTCCCGAGACTCGCTGTATAATTAAGTACATACTGTAGTTAGAAAAATGTAAATAATACTTTTAAAACTAGTACGTTGTGATTTGTGATAAATAATACATTTTAAATCGTACCAAGTATAGAAAATTATTATTACAAGTTAACAGTTTAGTTTCATATTTTTTAATTGAAACTATATATTTATAATACCATACTGAAAATAAATTATACAACTAACATAGATGGATAAAAACGACACACAGATATTTTATATCAAAATATTTTGTTTACAAAATAAAACACTATGAAACTAAAAATAAATGAAAGAAAAATCACTTCTGACCATTTCTTTGAAACATGAGCTCTAAATAAAAACACTAGTAGGCTATTGTTTGTACTAGCTTTATATTGTAATTATTCCCATGCTAAAATAGCACCGTATTATAATCGAGTAATATACAAAATTATGAAAATTCCCTGATGTTTGAACAAATAAACAATTTTCTAAATTTAATACTTTAACAAGAAAGTATGGTTCTGTATTTTGGAAATATTGTTAACAATCACTTATATTGTGGTTTATATTAAATTTTAGGCTACAATTCTAAAATAGAACAAATAAATGTAACGAATAAATAGGACATGGAAAGTATACAAAGAAAGTAACAGGACATAAAAGGGCTTTGTTTACATGAAGTTCACATGCGAGCTTGATATTTATACTGCCTCTGCGCCATGATCATTTAGTTTAGTGAAGAAAGACTATCGTAATTCCAGTAACGAGACAATAACTTCCGTCTGCATTCAGTATTGTAAACATTGTATAAGATATTATTTCTGCGAATACAAGAACACGTCTAATTTTACATTTTTTAAATCATTAAAGAAAAATTAATTCAATATAATAGTCCAGCTAGAATATAGGCTACAACTAGAAAATTGATTCTCATTCCATTTTTTTGCTCAATCTTAGGGAAGAAGAGTCGCTTATCATATTTCAAAAAAATATATTTAATTTAAAAATAAATTTGAAATATTTTGTTTCTATAAAGAGAAACGCAGCACCTTCAGAACAAAATTGTTCCCAAGAACTCGCCGAGATATTGTTAAAGGATATAAAGATTACCAATTTTGGATATGATATTTTCACGTAAAAAATTGCAATTTTTGTGTGTTTTAAACCTAAAACAGTTTCTATCTTAGACAAAAGCATTTTATAGAAAAATTGCAAGAGAAATTTTTCGATTAAAATGGTCTAAAACACATACGAAAACATATTTCAATAAAAAAATTGCATAATCAGGTTTTGACCTCCGTTTTCCTGTCAACATCCGGCTATGTTATAAGGGATTCTTTTTGTATAAGATTACGCAAAAATGCAAACAAGAAAACATTGTTTAGCGTGACCGAAGATGAGCCCTAGAGTCTAGACTATAAGTATATCGACGACTCGTGGATGTTAGCATTGGTGCAACTTTAGTATTGACATTGATATAACGATAATATTGTGATCAATACCACGTAAACTTTGCCATTATTTGTTCAACAATAATATTAGTATCGATACAACGTAAATGTTGACATTGATGCGTCGATGTTTTTGGTATTAATACAACGATAGATTTGGCATCGATACAACCTGAATCGTGGCATTGATTCAATGTTAATATTGGTATCGATACAACGTGAATTTTCACATTGATGTAACGTTATTATTGGCATTGATACAACGATAATATTGACATCAATACAACGCAAAGTTTGGTATTGGTTCAACGCTAATAATGGTACCGCCTCAACGTAAATGTTGTTATTGATTTTTCGATAATATTGTCATTGATACAACGATAATTGAACTGAGTTAATATTAATATTAATACAATGTTAATATTGGCGTTGATGCAACATGACTGGTTGCTTTGGTGCAAAGTGAATATTTTTTTGATTCTACGTTAATGTTGGGATTGATGCAACGCAACGTTTATGTTACCATCATTGATGCGTGTTGGATGTTGGTAGTGTAATAACATTGTTAGTATATACACACTTTGCATTTTGTAACTTGTGCAACATAAATGTTATTAAGGAAGCAACGTCAATATTTACATTGATTGAAAGTCAATGTTATCATTGATGGAACGTGACTGGTGGCTTTGATGCAACGTGGCTATTAGCTTTGCTGCAATGTGAAAATTGG
>JAGFPH010000001.1:278150-332870 GCA_018207615.1 Philaenus spumarius
GACAGTGTTATTGAAGCTCGGTTTTCGCTGTTTCACGCCGCTCGGCTTAGTTTTCGTGGAGAAAACTAGAGTAGACAGAGCGATTTCTAACGTTGTCATTCAGGTTAGTACAATCTTGGCCGAGGACACGGTTAAAAACTCGTACTGTACCAATGGTTAACCTATTGAATCCACGCATAAAATCCCGACGCCTAATTATAAAGACTTTAGAAACACTCTTTAAATCTCAACGTCCAATTTTCATGATGAATAGAATTTTTTTTTTTAATAATACATTTTTATTAAAATATGGTTCTTAAAATTATTGAAGTTTGAAGTTTTTATTAATATATACATATTAAAATGGTCAGAAACAACTTTACTGATCTTTACAATGTTGCCATTATTTACACATTATTGCCTACAATACTTGCGAATTCGATATATTTAAACTACTGCGTAGGCACTCAAATGTGTAGCTGTCAAATGTGTTAGTCATCAGAAATTTTGTTGCGAGATAGGGTACAACCGTTGTTGGTTAGAGTTGTGATTAATTTCATTGTATTTTTTAATGAAAATCTATTTACTACTCCTATTTTTGCCAAGTAATTACATATATTTTTACTTTTGTAGTATTATTATTTGAACATATTATTCTACTTACAAACTACTTGTTAAAAACTTGTATGAAAAAATAACATCAGTTTTTAAAACTGTTATTACTTACAGTAGACCTAAACAATGACTACATATCAATAAGACTTAATGTGCCCATGTTAAAAATTCAGACCAGGGAATTCGACGGATCCTCTCTGTCTCGCCTCTTCTTTCCATCCTTATCCCACACTCGGCCAGCAAAATGCACAGTGAGAGCTCCTAGTGACTGATGGCGCAAACTCACTTTTATACCTACTTTTAATTCTGAATCCTACCCATTTAAACTGTTCGTCTTATTGATATTTAGTAATTAATTTTCCTAAGCACACCAGTTGAGAAACGGATTAAAACTCCATTTAAGCTCGTTATTTTTTAAAGTTAAATTTATACAATTTGGAGATTTTTTAAAATTTGTATGTGCTTTTTTACATAGTGTACCATTTTAGAACTAAAATATTTATTGTGATTTCTGAGGAGACAAAGGGAAAAAATGTTTTAATGTTTTTGTGAGGGAACTCTTTTGTTTATTGGATACTTTTTAAAGCATATTTGCCTGTTATCAAAACATAATGTTTTAGAGAGTATAATTACAGACAAAATAGTAAAAAAGTTATTCAAATTGGTTTATAAATAACTTAAATATTATTTTTCTCCAACCATAATAGGGTTGGAATTTTAAACATGTACCTTGGGTGAAAATGCCTGGTATATACTCTTCAAAAATAATGCCCCGGATTGAAAGTGTTTTAAACAAACAGGTTAGGACACACTGATATGAAGCGAACTTTGTTGTTTAAAACACTCTGTTTTTGTAAATGTTTCATAAAATAAACACTATAAAATTTGTGTTAAATATGAAACAGATTAAGATTACATTTTGTGGTGTCTTTAATCTACATGTGACATGGATTTAATAGCAGTTACAAAGATCAAATTGTTTTAATGAACATGTTACTTAATACGTTTTTATTCAGGAAATCAATAAAAATCTTAAAATTATGACAGTTCTGAAAAGCACATAAAGAACCTCTAGCGGTGTTTCAAAATTTTAATAACAGATATGTTCATCCCCACATGTATTACCCAACACGCGGCATCCTTGTAGCTGGTTGTGAGCTTGAGGTCTCTGGCTTGAATGTTTGTGATTTGAAAACGACAAAGTACCATACCCTACGAAACTTTTTACTCGGACGTTCCCTTGTAGTTTTGGTTATCCCGATTGTGGGCCATCTTGAGTCAATCAGTTTGTACACATGACATCACTGTTTAGATAAATATTTCCCCAATAATAAGAGACTGTCTTTGTAAAACAAATATTGATAAACAAACTTAAAAGCTGCCGCCGCTATTACAGTAGGTCCCGCTTCTTATCTGTTCTTTGAGTGGGCCGCTTTTTTGATTACACAAATAATATTTTATCAGTTCCTTCCCCGGTGTCTGTTTACTTGGAAGTCTGCCAACCTTAAATTGACAAATTCAGGTCCTCCTTTACTCTATTCCTTAATTGAATATCTCAAAAAGAAAAGTTTTCAACATTCTATCTAAATATAAATATGACCCATACGCTCAAAACCATTTACTACATGGTATCCATTAGGTAAAAATAAATCAGCCACTTAAATAAATCGGCCTGTAAATTTGTAGTTGGCTCCAAACTTGCAAACTAAATAAATTGAAAACACTTAACTAAGACGTTTTTACAGGGTTACAAATTTAAAATTAATGTTGAAAGAATTGTTTACTATTTATTACAATTTGTCTGACGTTTCTTTTTATCATATTACTTAACCAGTTTTTTTAAGATGAATTTTTAGTGGCACGGAATCCAAAATGTATGTCCTATAATATTAAGTATGACACATGTGGAAAAAAACGTTTATTGGTTCAAAGGATCGAACCATGAATAAGATTATGACACATACTAATATTAAAAACATTTAAAAGAGTAAAAAAATTGTTCATTCACGGGATCAAACCAAAGATTCTCAGAACTTATAGATTCACTGTTTTTTTATAACCACCGCCTCTAACCATTCATCTAGCGTTGAATCAGTGAAATCGAACAATTTGAGTAATTTACGTTATGTCTCTTACAAGGTGTATAATAATAATGTAATTAACAGCCTACTGTATTTTATAAAAAAATCCCTACACATACATTGTTTTTCCTGGCGTTTTGGAACATTTATGCCAAATTTGAAGATAATCGAATAATCACGTAACAAATAACCAGACAGGCAAAACGGTATTGAAACATAATTTCGTTTACGCTCGGTCAACTATTTAAAAAAGTTATGAAAACAGTCGTTCAGTATGTTAACAAAGTTATCATAATCAGTGGTTAAAACACTTCAAATACGTCTGACTAATTATTTTGTAGAATGGTTAAAAATTAAAATGTCAATTATAACGATTATTATAGTATGGTACACGTACTTTATATAAAGATACGAAATGTTCTACGAAACAGCTTTCATTTTCCATTTCCAAGGCTAAATTTATCTGCTGCATGTTTTTATAGGACCGTAGAAAAATAGTTGTAATATCTTTTTTAGCTATGTTTTGCTTGGTTAAGACGTTTCTGTTTTTAAATGAAATGGAATGTAGCGATGTTGTTTTTTAATTATATTGAAAAGGGTTTAGTTTTGTGATAGTTCCATTGTTTTCGATTATAAATGTATTATTTATTTCATGTTTATATTCAAAGTGTTTCTGAACAGGACACCAAACTTACAATTGGACACCAAGGAAATGGAATTCCTTACATAAAAAAATAGTTTATATAAATCTTTGTTTAAATTACTTTGATTTTAAACAATGCACCATTTTGTGTTCTTAGAAAACCCATTGTGTCTTTAGAAGCAAATATTTTGCCTCGTAAAATTTTCTATACAATTGTCTGATTTTTATATAATATTCTTAAAAACTTAAAAAAGCTGAGATTTGGAAGTTATAAACCATTTTTGTTTCGAAAACTTACAAAAAAAACTGCATTCAAGTATAAAGTCTTATAAGTTCCAATTGCAGTATGTATAATATGGCATATTTTTAAAGACAAACTGGAAACAAATATTTTACGAGAATTGTTTTAGTTTACAGTTCATACCAAACGCGAATACCCAATACGGCGTACTGTATCCCATTGTGTGTTTATACCGTAAGCGAGTGTTTTTGTTTCTGTTTTGCTCAAAAACATTTAATTGCGTAGTGAACCGGGACTAAGCACAAAAACTGGCAATGTGTGGAGTATGGAAACGGGGCGACAGAAATTTCTCATTTGACCTGGATTATAGCCTGCCTTTTTAATGTTTGCTCCCAGAAGAGGGAATCTCATATTTTGTCACCCCATTCCCTCTAATATGCAGTCGTCTCACATTGCTGTATCTGACAAGTCCTGGGCTTCTACATGAAATTCCACTTTGAGCTATTCTAAATGTGGGCGCCCTGTTACTGCATTTCAATGTATAGCTGACTTATCGTTTTCCTTATTTTTACTGCTCTTACAAGCACATTAATTGTATGCTTTGATCGAAGTTATAATCGAGTAATTAACTACTAATCTTGTTTTTGCTTATTATAGTAAAAAACTAAGTATATAATTATACTCTATAATTACAACTTCCATGTTTATCAATTATAGGTTCAATTTGTACGTAGTTGTTTTTTAAGCAATTGAATTTTAAGTCGATTATGTTATATTTTTCAAAAACATTAAATGTAAAATAATGGCTTTATATAAATAATCAATTTTCTACAAAACATATTTAGTGTACATTCACATCGTTTCAAAAACCATTAGGGCCTACAATACTTTAAGTAAATAGGCCTAATGGAAACAGAAGTTGAAAATTAACACATTCATTTCGTGTTCATTTAAGTTTAAGCATCTACATATCTTTGTCGTTACATGGTAATATTAAGTCTTTATAAAATTATGGAACGATTTGGTCAGCTGGAAGAAGTAATTTACCTAAGGACGTTTTCGATTTAGAAAAATAATCTACGATTTTAAATAAAACTAAACAAATAAAATTCAGTACATTCTAGATCTGCTTTATAATGATGAAGGACAGTTATAGATTAGTTATCAAATTTCAGCAGATTGGTACATGTGGAACGATACCATAACTGAACATCTATTTAATATTGTTTATTTAAGGATTTTAAATTTATAAAAATAGTTAAATTGTATAATTAAAAAAGACAAAATTTGCATTGATGGTGTATAGAAGGCCGTTTGTAAATGTACACTTCCAAGACAATTATATTGAATTCGTTCCCAAGGTGCGACTTTTAGACTGTTATATAAAATTAAATTTTCGGTATAGTTCGTTAATGTACCAAATGTATAGAAATGGGAAAGTTTTTTTTTAACTTAAAAATCACTGTAACTGCCTTAATATGAAAAATACGTTTAAATTTATTATCCTAAAAAGAGTAGTACCAAAACATTTTTTTCAAAAACCAATCATTAGTTCAAGAGATGGAAAAACATGGGTTGAAAACTAAAAACGCATAACCCCATCAAATCCCTTCAAAGTGAATGTATTCTAAATATTATCTAAAACTTTTAGATGATATCTTTATACGACAAACCCTTACTGAAAAGGGTGACCAAAATGAGGCCACAGAACAAAAATTGAATTACCCCTTAAGCTCTTTTCACACGTCACAACTACTTACCGACAACCGTAAAACCCACGGATACTAGAATACACGGTAGGGGTCACGCGCAGGTCCCCGCCGCCCGGCTCAAAAACGTGACGTCACCATGGACCCACTGCCTTGCCGCACTGTATACAGACTCCACAGTCCACATATTAGAACACTAAAACGCGTAACCTGCAGCCTTTAATTTTGTTAGATATTTTTAATACTTAGGGACGAAAGTATAATTTTGCATGCTAGTACGATTTTATATCGGTATATCGGTTTATATCTATATAATAAAAATGAATTGCTGTTCCTTTGTAAGCGCATCACTTGAGAACGGCTTGACCAATTTGGCTATTTTTTGTTTTAAAATGTTCGTAATCGTCCGAACTAGGTTTTTATATAAAGAAAATTTTGAAAAGTTTCCCGAAACAGTTTCAAATTTTGAAAAACTAAACAGCCTCTTTTTGTATGGACTCTTTTAAGACCATAGTGCACAAAAACAGCTGTTCGTATAAAACGCTTAGCCACACGTCGTGTTTGTTTACATTCATTACCATAGCAACTTTACTCAGCATTTATAATCAGTTTATTATTCTTCAAAACCAACAGCTTTTTTAGGTTAGATTGACCAACTTAAAGCAAACAAAAACAAAAATCAACTAAAAATACTTACTATATTTCAATCCAATTCAAACATTGGTTGTTACATAATATATATATAAAACAGTTGTGTTGTATCAAAAACTGAACCTGATTTTAGGTTAGGCCTATACAATGAACCAAAACATGTTTATTTGCAACCAATCATGTTTTTTAAAATTCTTCACAACTATCAGTTTTTTAGATTAGGTAAAAGCAAACAAAAGGTTTACTGTATTACCTATAAAGGTTTACAAACTATAAATCTAAACTTGTGTAGTATATTCTTAAGTGGCATAAAAACCATTTTACAATTTTTTTATATTTGTAAATTTTTTTTATAGTTCTGATTTTCTTTACCTAGTTCTGATTATTACGAATATTTCAAACAAAAAATAGCTAAATTGATCCAGCCGTTCTCAAGTGATGCGGTTACAAAGGAACAGCAATTCATTTTTACTTTCTCACTATACTATAGTATAGAGAAAGTAAAAATGAATTGCTGTTCCTTTGTAACCGCATCACTTACATCGATGTTGAGATTTTTGTGGAAATATCCGTTTTGGGACACCCCGAGTCTAAAAAAGTGGTTTTTACAAAATGTCTGTCTGTCTGTATGTATTCAAAGCTAGAGCGAAAACTATTAGATCGATTTCAAACAAATTTGCACCAGACATGTCAAGTAGGCCTGTATAGATGCACGAAAAACGGTTTTGAAATTTTTTGAAAACAACCCCCTTTTTGGCAAAACATCCCCCCAAAAAACAGTTATTATTTTTTTATAAAAAAACGGCTCTAACGATTTTGATAAAATTTGGCTTATTTGTAGACTTTAATGTACCCTACCATATGCAAAAAACCGTATCTTTCTAAATATTCTCGTTTAGCTTTAATAATAACTGATTTCTGGGGGTTTTTCTGCCATAAATGGGGTTGTTTTTAAAAAAATTTCAAAACCTTTTTTCGTAAATCTATACAGGCCTAATTGACTTGTTTGGTGCAATTTTTTTCGAAATCGATCGAATAGTTTTCTCTCTAGATAATAATAATAATATTTATTAGTTAATGTTCTACTTTAATAAATCACCTCTCCTATCCCACCTACAATTATAAAGTCACAGTGAATCTGTTTAATAATTTAAATATGTTTGTGAGAAAGTATATGCCAGTTCCTGGTAAAGTTTATTATTATATAGATTAAAAAATCATACTTGTACTGAAAAAGTAGTTTTCCTGAAACTTGTATAGTAGGCCTAGTCACACATAAGTAATAACAGACTATCCAAACTCAAACATTCACCATATTTAGTAGATTTATTACAAATCTCAGGCTTGGAACAAAAAATGTTGGGAAGGAAAAGACTAAAATGTCAAAGTAAAAAGTGTTTATTGTTTTAATAACAATAATACATAGTAATATTACCAATGAATACACAACATTGATATTACAGCTATATCTCAGCCTTTGTCTTCGTAGTACATTGTAATATCATAGTACAAGCTCAGGTTAACTAACTGTAAAACTTAATAAGAGTTGAATAAGAGTTATTGGCAAGTGTCTTGTAGTGGCACGGAAGTTGATCGTTTGAAAGTAGCCTAACAGGGCATTCATAGGGCTCGTTTGAAATAGTTTCAAATCTTCTAAATATTACCAAAGTCTTTTGTCAAACTTGTTTGATAACGGCAACCCTTGGCGCAAGTGGTGGAAATAGCAGTTGAAGTTTAAACCAATTTATAACTTGATCAGTAGGCACATTTGCATAATACCACAAATACACGATAAGTACAGTATAATTTGTTTTTACTATGTGATCTTAATGCTAATTTAATTATCTGATAAACTGGCATAAAGTAAACGCTCAACAAAATAAAAGAAACATGTCAATAAGTTTGCAATTGAAATTGTTGTGGTAAAGACGCCAGAAGTTAAGGCCGTTAAGTTGGAATTTCTACGGATAGCTCGTTTGGAAAAGCTCTGTACCCCCTGCTAAACATTGTATTTTTAAGGTAAATCACTCCTCCACCAGGATGATGCTATAATGTTTCAACATTTGACTAACATCTGCCGCAAAACAGTTCTTGAAAGTTCTTTCCTGGCTAGAGACTTTTCCAGTCAAGTTGTTAATGCTCGCGCAGATTCACTTGTTCATTTCACTATCATAATATTACCCACGGATATAGCTTCTCAACTTGGAATATGGACAATCATTCCTGGCTCCTTCCTTCGCGATGCGCAAGATTAGACAGAGATAGCTAGTTAGATGTTGGCCATCACGTAGGTAGACTGTAGCGTGTTAAGAGGTCCCTTAGTTACCTGAGTTAACCGACCATAAAAACTCCGACAGCCCGACTCGGAAAACCAGTTAAATATACGTTTAAAATATCTCATTCATGCTAAAACTTTTCAAATTCTACGTAAAAATAATTAAATTTTATACAAATTATGCCTAATTACTTTGAAACAAGAAACTTTCATTCTCGTAAAAGTAAAGAAATTGATAACTTTTAATGGCGGCGAGACCGGTTTTCGGTGTTTCTTAAGGTCGGTCGGCTCTTGTAGCCAAGAGGAGCGGAAGAAGAGTAACAAGATAGGCCACAGCAAAGAGTAGCACAATCAAATGTTTTGGAAATTGATGAGTTGTGGAGAAAATGTGCTGAAAATATAAATGTGTAGATTTTAAAATTAAATTCATGCACAATTTTCTTACATCATCTTTGAAAATTTGGAAAAAGGTATGACTACCAGAAAACACAAGACGGGTACCGGTATTTATAACAAATCGTGCTCTGTAAAAGCCGGTCGTTTGTGAAGCTCGCTTCCGGGTTTTTTACAAACAATAGAATCTGTAAATATCATAAACATGTTAAAAATGGCCTAATTTTATACCAGAGTGTGATTTGTTATTTTTCTAAATGTAGGTATATGTGTTGGCTAGTGAATGGATATGTCTTGTAAATATCATAATTGATAGTTTTAATGTTAAGATTAACTATTATTAGTTGCTAATTGAAGTATTATATTATTTAAGAATGTTTTATTAGTGTCTCAATATTTGTAAAGTCTTTACTAAGATTTAGATTATTTAATATTTTTTAGATTTTATTTAAAATTGGTCATAGTTTTTCGGATGTTTGTATTTACATTTATTTTGTTTCGTATTCCATGATTTATTTATTTTTCTTACTGGTTAATAGAAAGTATTAACTTCGACCACTATAAAGTCTTCAGTTATTTAAACATATTTTTACTCTTATTTTAATATTTCCTGGGCCAAAGGAAGTAAAACAAAAGAAAGATTTATTAAAGTTGTTTAAATTAAATCACGACACTGCAGTAAAGTTGGATGAATTTTATGGGACGTAAATAATGTTATATTATACATAAACTAACTTTAAAATAACTTTAGAAGACAAATTTAATAATTTTGTTTAATTATGGGAGGAGTACAGGGCCGCATTTGTACCCCGAAAGTCCCGTAATACGGGTTTACAAGGGTGCTTAAAAGAATTACATTTTTATAATTATTCTTTCAAAAAATAATGTCAAATATCGAATACAACGCTTTAGTCTTGCTGCGATCCCAGTTTCTAAAACAAAAATATTAGCGTCAATATATCCTGACCCGAAACATTTGCCCGAGGCTAGAGCTTAAACTGGAAATCTTTTTCGGGTTGAAAATAATAATGTGCACTAATCCAGTCAACAGGTGTTTGAATAAAGAATTATTTAGCGATTTATTGATTAAAAATGGGCAAATTATAGTCCCGCAGTAGTTGGCCTAGTCAAAAAGCCTGTGATTCAGCCGCTATCTTGAAAAACAGTTTTTGATGAATATCTCGTAAAATTTTGATCTTATGACAAAAGTAATTTAAAAATTTTGTGTAGTCCATACCAATTTAATTACACAACTTTTTTTGTAAAAAAATATATATGCAAACTTTTACTTTGCAGTTTTGTTAAATATATCGTTAATGGTAAATCATTCTATCAATTATGTAAATCTTGTTAAATTGTTACATCAAATAATCAAATTTCTGTTACCATAGCAATTAATTGTATGACTTAGTTGTCTAAAACATTTGTATTCGTTTTATTATTATGATTGTAGGGTATTGACCTGGATTATGTACATATATACTTCAACTTCGTTACTTGGTGTGATTTTTATCATTTAGGCTACCTGATATTATTATAAAATATATCGTTTACAATGGGGGGGGGGAAGTCTTCACTCTTCACAAATGTCTGCAGATGGCCCAGCATTTTTAGTTCCTTGGAGAAGAGGATCTCTGAAAAATAATCATTTTTTAGTTTTAATAAAAAAAGCTTATGACAATAAATAAATTTAATATACTCAACATTAGTTAGTGTGTATTTCAAAGCTCTACATACATAAAAAGAAAGTGTTTTTGTAATCGCTCCATATTTCTATATGCATAGAGAATAAAGAACAATAAGATATCTAAGTGTCAGCTTTATGTAGGGAAGTCGGCAGTGAATGTAGTTTTAAAGAAACCCATTTCAACAGCGAGCGATAAATTACACGCTATTCATGAAAACAACTAGAGTCGTTTGTTTACAATGTGAAAAGTCTTCAGTTTTCTTCTCCGTAATTTGAGTAAATGGTTGTGAAATGTGTGCCTGCGACTATTTATTTTGTACCTCGTGTGATTATTGTATAGCAATGTTCTATTATACTTCAGTTGCTTTTAAAATTGTAGACTATATTATTTACATATTTTATCATCACAATTCAAATGATTTCAAGTAACGAAGCTGATAATTTTTTGCTCAGTAAGAAATAATAAAGTTATATTGCACCTCCACGGTATTATATCAAAGCCCACTAAAGAATACCGTTGAGGGACGGGCTTGTGTACACCGAGACCTTGAACGCTCCAATCGCCGTAGTGCGACGTTGTCACGTTCTTTCCATGCTTCTAACTGACTGCGGCTGACTCAATGCATTTATAATTCTTTAAACTGTGCGTTTAAGCTTCAAGCGGTAAATACCAGGAGTGTTCGAGGCTAGGAGATATGGCAACTCTGCGCGCCCATCCTATTGGCCACCTCGCAACGGTATTCTTTAATGGGCTTTGATATAGATAAATACCTATTTAAATAATGATCAAGATAAATTACTTTTATCTGAGACATATTTTTTTATTTTCCAAAATGTTTTATTATAAAAATATAAGATTTAAAAAGATTTGTTTAACTCGCACACCAAGGATTCCGTTCTGTCAACCGTTAATAAAGTTTTACCAAAATTATACAACTAATATCAAAGCAACAACACCCAATGAACTGATCAACTAACCAATAACAATAACCAGGGCGTAAATATATTCTATTATACATTGGTGGTGAGAATTCAATCACACAGCATGAATTGAAAGCATATTTTCATATCTTTTTTAACTTAAGTGTGGATTCGTGAAAGCATATTTTCATCTCATTTTTTTACGAAAGTGTGGATTCGTTATAGGTTTCTTTAAAAGAAAGCTTGCGCGTAAACATTATTTCGTTTACTTGCTTTTAAGGAATGAAAATGTGGTAGTTACCATAAGACTAAAAACTTCACATAAGGCGAAGAAAAATCAAACTAATTTTGATTACTTGCATTTAACTACCACTTGGGTAACGACCACATTTACATTTACATTTGTATTTATATTACAGAATAAATATGAATCACATTAACTTCCCATAAAACTAGAGAGTTGCTATTTGACATGTACTTAAGTATTAAATAGGAAAGAAAACTTGGTTGCATTTCATTTGATTGCGTCTAAAGAATGAAAATGGGGTAGCTATACAATAAATATAAATTCCACTAACGTCCCATAAAGCTAAAGATCTATGATGTGTCACATATTATTAAGTGTTTGTATAAGAAAGAAACCCTGCTAGAATTCCGTTTACTTGCTCCTAAGGGGTGAAATGAGTTTGTTACATCAACCCAATAAATATAGTATTTTCCGTAAATCCGGATACCTGATTTTGCACATTATTCTTAAGTTACATATAACAAAGGTAAACTACTTTCAGTACATTTAAATTAGTTAAAGGCCGTATAAATGGGGGTAATTACTCCTATACAATAAATGTACATTATACTAAATTTGTACAAAGCTATAACATAATATATCTGACATATACCACAATTTCTTTTTAAACGATAAATAGGATCATTGTCATATAATATAAAAAGGGGTAACTGCCCCTTCATAGTAATTTCATTAATTCTTAAATTTTTCATGAATCTAGGGAGTCGACACATTTGTTTTTTAAGTGATAAGTAGGAAGAATAAAGTATTCTCATTCGAACATTTGCGTCTAAGGGATGGAAATAGAGCCACAAAACCTGAACAAATTTAATATTTTATATTAACTACTACGTATAGAATATTAGACTGTTAGACTATTACTACATTATTCTTATCTTGCTTTTGCATCTTAAAAATATTTGAATAAGAAATATTAAACAAGTGTTAAACAATGATTAAGTTTGTGTTTTATAGATAACAAATTGGTGAGAAGGAATATTATGTTTTCAATGCGTAATGTTGAAGGCTTACACTTTAAAAGGCAGGGTATTTTTGTTACTAATGTGTCTGGAAAATACTAACCAGAAGGTTAAATCAAACATGCTCTGAACTTTTAATGTCGGGGCTATACAATTATTTTTACGAGATTTAAAGTAAACAAAATATTTTTAAATGTGTTTATTTTATAGTTCTATCTGGGCAAGTTTAACGCGTTTTACGTTGTTATAAAAATTACCTTTGTAGTGGATTCGCAGAACATTATACAATTTCCACTTTCTCAGTAGAATTTCCAAAACATAAAAATTAATTATTGTAATAACCTTTTAAAATAGCAAACACTGCTGACTTTATGTTGTTTCTGATTTTGTTCAAATTGTTAATAAAATATACATACAACGCCAAAATGTTTAATCAACGCCAAAATGTAAACGTTAGATTAATCAAATTGGCATACTTAATACTAATATTTTCAAACTATGAATGATTGTACATTTATGTACTAAATGCGTACAATAATACATCCTACCTTTGTATAAGCTTGTTTTAATAAAAGCATCTGTTTTTACAATAACAGTTATATCTTATTTACACATTGCGGTAAATAAAAGCAATAACTAGGCCTACATAAATATTTCAACTTGCAAATTTTGCAATAATATATTTTATTAATTTTGTGCTAAAAATATTTCTTTAATGAACATTAAAAGGTATATAGTTTACCTTCTACAGGAAAAACAATGAATTTACTCATTTATAAAAATAAGCCAAGGATAATCATGTTAAATATTAAATTTGTTTTACTGCATGTCAGTCAAGCATCACATAGTCTGTACGGTAAACATAACTACGAATAAAAGAAATATTCTAACGTTGTACAATGTTGAAAATGCCGACTAATAACGAAACCTTCTATGACTAATTAACAGTTAATCAATGACCTAGAAACCAAAAAGAACATTTTAACAAAAGGTTAACTACGCCATGGAACATTATATAATTTACTATTGCACTAGGCAATTACTTTCTACTTTGTTCTACGTATTTGGCTGTGTATTGTTTGTAATGATTAAGGAAAGTTGTTTGTTTCAAAATGAGTCATGTTTTTGTGGTGGTAACGAGTCGGACAAGTTTCTAAATTCTTAAACAAATTATCAAGCCCAAATTAAACATGCAATCATGCTAACGAACGTAGATGACGATTATTATGTGATTAAACTTGTTTTTTTTTACTGTACACTACTTTAAAATTTCTCTTAATGTTAAACGTCTTAACTAGAAGTTTTGGTTAATGAATTGTGTATGAAATTATACTTACATTATAAACACTATGGCGGTTTTGTACTATTAAAAACAAATTCATAACGTTCTATTTAAGAATCCTTGGGTGAATTGATTATTGAAATATATCTTTGTCTCTGTAAATTTATGGAAAAGCCATTATATCATCGGCAAACAATCAAGATTCAGTAGTCATTGGTAATTATTTTATACTTAAGTATTTGTAACTTTATAATTTGTTGTTTCCAAAACATTGTATGTTATGTAGTCTGTTCCAAATAACTTGTTTATCTCTAGTATTATTTTTCAATATTCTGCCAATATTACCTTAAATTGTTTAAAGCTAAAAGTCCACACACATATATATAATTTAAAATGATAAGTTATAGTACATGAAAACAGATCAAGTATTTACTATGAACTAAACAATGTTCTAAAGAATAGGATCTGGTCGGCAAGAAAAATATTAAAACTTGCAAACAACTTTACAGAAAGTTTAGGCCTATAAACAGTGTAAATAGATTTAAAAAATACTATTCATTAATTTAAAATATTTGTTTTGTATATAATTCATAGTTCAGTTAATTTAATATATTCAATCTTGGTACAACAATGAGGTGGAATACCTCTAAACTAACACATTACAGGCGGTTCCTCCATACAATTTCCAATAACAGCTGATTTTATATTTCGACACAATTTGTAGTTTTGATAAATAGGTTAGGGTTTTGTTCACCGGTAGGCCGAAGTCGTGCTGGTTCTTTTTAGCTTTGATTATAACTTTTGTTATATTATAAACTAATACTTTGGACCAGTGGTTTTCAACTGGTGGTGGTACACATTAGGAATAGCAATACAAAATAAAGTGTTTCAATCTAGTGTATGTGCAAAGTGATGCGGTTCTATTCCTGCATGGAAACTGGAAAGTAAAGATAAGCGCTATTGAATGTGGAAGCTATGAGCAAGAGCAAATTACTCCTCAAGCGTCCTGATAAAGACATTTTGGTCTTGGGAAATTATAGTCATGTGGTAAAAACTATCACCTACAAACTGATTTTCCCTTTTTATGAATTTATGTTATGTATTTCGGTTTCAGTTAAATACATTGCGTAAAGTTATTCACATTTGTATGTAATTTATTTGAACATTCAAAAAGTTATAATCTCTGTTATCATATAATCAGTACTACGTCACGACCTAACAAAATTCTCAAGGGTACTGAAGTGTAGAAATGTTGGGTATCACCTATTAAGATATTTAATATTATGTACTATCTTAACCAGCGCCATCTTTGTAATCCTACACTTTTATTAAAAAGAAATTATGTATTCTGAGGTAACAATGAGTTGTTGTATCACAAACGTTATACATTTTTATGATTTTATTAAGAATACAAAACAGAAAAAGGAAGGAAAATAGAACGACTTCTATTGTTGTGTATTCGTAATAGATAAAGTTATTATTGTTATTTAGCGGTATTCGTTCAGTAAAGTATAACCTTAACTTAATTTTGTAATGTGTAATATCCTTAAAACTTCTGACTTGAGAGCGTTGCTTTAAAATCAGCTAATATGCAGCTTGAGTAACAACACACGAACATTGCAGTATGTAAAAGTCACGTAGCAAGACAGTAATGTTAACTATCGGAAAAGGTAACAGCCTAAATTTGGAAACAATGGAGTGAACTACAATTGTTTCACCGACTTGTGACGTTAGGTAATCCCGTACTGGTCGAGCTAATTGTGTTGACGTGCTAATTAAAACGATCCAGTTGCTTTCCTAATTTGGATCATTGGAAGGTAAAGCTCTCGGTCGATGAACTGTCACGCTTGGGCATCGACTTAGCAACGCCTATAGTATCAATTTTATAACGTATTCTGATCTTATGTGTGGTTAATTTTAGTATTAGAAGTGTGTAAAAATACTAAGTGTGGTTTTACAAGTAATTTTAAGAGTGATTGTTTACATTAGCTCATCGAGAAAATCGTTAACGAGGTAGCAAAGGAAAAGACAAAAGAATAAGGTTATTCATATCCAAGATCCTGACATCATAATTTCTGAGCGTGATAGTAAGAACAAAATCAAAAACTGTTTAAAAAAATATATCATCAATGTAAGTGAAGATAGAGGTAGGATTGTATAGATAACAAGTGTGGTCATTAATTACCACGATATCAAAGTCAAATTCGGAATTGTAAAAATATTTAATGAAAATGTAATTTTATACTCAAATAAAATATATGGTGGATCTGACATTATGCCACCTATAACGTACAGGAAAAGTTATGGTTGTAATACACAATAATAAGTTTGGTGAGAGACGAATAAAAGAATAAGGCTTTTATTTTTAGAAAAATCAACATTTTTAAAATACTGACTATTAGTAAGCCTATTTGATAGTCATATTTGACTAATTACAAAACATATTCAGGTCCTTTAGTATCCTAAAACCGTGTCTTCACAGATTAAAATATAAAATAATAAACTACTTTTAGTATCATTGCTCTTCTTAAAAAATGTAACTAAAACATAAGATCTTTATTAAAGTTCTAAGCATAATACTTGCCAGTTGTTTAAAGCATGACAACATTCATTAACTAATTTTCTTTCAGTCATTTTGAATGTAAAATCACAACATAAGGATACAATGAAAAATTAAAGTTCGTTTTCACTATAAAAATTTTCGTTAAATTGCATTTAAATTAGTATCACAAAGATATATTTATATACAAAATTACAGGTAAATTTAAGATGGTGGACAACCATTTTCGTACGAAAAGTTAGTATAATGAAATCGAGGAATAATAATAATTTAATTTAGGATAACACACAATTCATGTTATTTTTTCAAACTTTAATAATCAATCAAAAATAAATAATCATAAACAGATTCTACCACTGATTTCCTCGTAAAATTGCATACACTCATAAAATATTATTAAACAATTACTTTTCCATTTAAAGTGTCCAATTAAATTAAGATTGTGGTAAAAATATCGAACACGTCTTTAATCGGGTATTATTAACCATGATGAAGAAGAGCCTTTTAATTATATGTGATAATACTACCCCCCTTCCCAATATTTAACAGAATCAGACTTCTGTCTATTTAACAGGAGGTCTACAATTCTAAACAAAGTAACTTCCAGAATAAAACAATGTTTATTGCAAGTTTTGTGCATTTAAATAAAAAGTTTTATAAATTATGACTTTAACTTTAATAACGTAATCACTAAATGGTCTTCACTTTACGACTTTAAATGGCTCAGTTATCAACAAATGTTACGTACAAAGTTCAGTTCTACATTTCATACTTTAAACTCCCTCGGGCGAAAGCTAAAAGAATTGTTTTGAATTTAACGGTAACGAGCGACTTTAATGTTTTATTCCTTGTAGTTAGTTTAAAAGCACATAATATAGGTTCGCAATACTTTAGCGTTGGTGAAATTAGTTCTTTCATTTAAATTTAACTAAGTAAAGTAACATTCTAAAATGTATTTAGTTAAAAATAAATCTTTCATTTATCATACTCGTATTATTTTTGAGTTGAGAGCTTCATTTCAAAAATCGTTGTATGAAACTGTGTACAAAAGATGAGATATTCTATTAAAAATATTTTAATATCATCGAATGAGGTTTTCAAATCTCTAGGATCCGCAATGGACCGTAATGAATGATTTATATTTTGGAAATAAACCGTAACATAAATATTGTATGTTTAATTAATTATTAACTTTATTCAACGATAGTAGTACAGTATTATAAACTCAAAATAACCTATAAAAGTATGACTGTTAATGGTTCAGCAGCTACTGAACCCTGCGTGTACATTTGTGTATTGACGATTGTAGGGCAACCATAAGTCAAATTCATGACCTGAAAAGCAAGCATCCTTAGAGCTAACAAACCTAATCATTTTGAAAGAGTTAAATAAATTTCAAACTTTAAATGTTAATATGTTTTAATTTAGGTTCTAATTACTATGTGATTCTAAATAATGTTCTCACACAGCTGATCATATGAAAGCCCAACTCGTTTAAAGGTTCAGGACATAATGTGACCGACCGATTAGTTATCACAAAAGAAAGCTTTGAAGAATTGTAGGTTAACAATGAGGTGACTAACCTTATATAATACAATACATTTAATAAGCCTATCATAAGGTCACAGAGCTGAAATGTAGCATGTAGCATGAAATGTTGTTTCTAAAACAAATACATACAAAAAGTAAAATGCTTTTTCAATATAAATATTGCACCTATGGATATGAAAAAGCGTATCCACCTCTATATAATATATAAATTCTACTATCTTCCTACTTCTGCAACGTTATAGGAAGGTAATGGAAATTATACACATTGTAGATTATGGTAGCTTCCATATTTCTATCCCTTAGACGCAAGTAATAAAAATGCAAGTGATTTACCATTCTATGTACTTTATCATTTAAGAAACAAATTTGCTAAATTTCAGTTCTCTGGTCCAATGTGAAGTAGGTAAATGTTTATTGTGTTAAGGGAATTATACATAAAAAAAATAATAACGAAAGATAATTAAGTGAAATTATAAATTAGGATTTTTAAGTTACCCGGACAGATTTGTTTTTGTGCGGTATTAAATTTGCGTGGTTGGCAGTACTGCAGCGTTTCATCAGATTTTTAATAAGGATTTGCAGAATGTGCTGCCTCAAATATGTGTAGCTTTAAGATTGTTTGCAGTCATTCCAGTTTCGGTGGCCTCTGGGGAGGGAGCATTTAGTAAAATGTCTTTCATTAAAAATAATCTTCGTTCGGCAAACTGGAGAAGATCGATTAAATCATCTTCTTGTGATTAGTATTGAAAATGATCTCGTCAAAACCATAGACTTTGATGATGTCATAAAAGACTTTGCTAGGCAAAAACCAGGAAGATTGCACTGTGAACAGTTTAGTTATTATTTCACCTGTTGTTTAAGCATAATAATTTATAGATAATTAAAACGTGTATAATTCTTTTACCAATATTCTTCGATTTCATAATCAGTTTTAACGTTTTAAAACTTTATGTACTGTAATTTTAATTTTAAAGAGTAAATACAAATAATACCTTTATAAATTAAATCAAGCTTGAAGGTCGAAAAGGCATATCGCTTAACAATTTCCTGTTATTTTCAATATAGGCAATTATTTTCATTAATTTCTAATATAATTATGTATTACTACGGTCTACCTGTACTATAGTATTTTTATTTGTTTTAGTATTAACTATTGGGTGAAAAAGTTACCCTTTCTTCCTCGTCCCCCTCCCCCCAACATTTAGTTTCTAGTAGGGGGCCTCAAGAATGAAATTTGCTACAGGCAACCCCCCCTCCCCCCCAAACCCTATCTGTGTTTACTATTAGTCATGTTTTCATTCAAACAACGTTTATTTAAATTAATTAAAGATTGATTTAATCGTCCAATAAATATTTTATAAAAATATAACTAGTGAATGTTGAGACCTTTAGTTTACTACACATTAAATAAACTTCGATCGTTAACTAATTGTTATTCTGTAAAACCAACTATCCTTTAAAAAAGTTTTTTATCGAACGAAATTACTCAGGAACGTCTTATCCCTTCCGGGTTGTTTTAAGAACAAATTAAAAAGAACATCTTAAACCCACTTTCTGCAAGACAACTTTTCACTTACTGTCTTCGGAAGTTTAGAAAAAGTCGTATCTGAAGTTGTACGAAATGTCACCTACTGACGTGCACCATCAATCAAGTAACGTGTTTTTGTGTTTGGTTGGCCCCTGAGGAGGTCGAGCTCTGGATTGTTTTGTCAGATGGACGTCTACCATGGGATGCAAAGCAGACCCAACTAGGGGAATATGTGATGTATTACCCTGCCCCCCTCCCCGTCACTTCAAATGCCTATGATTAATCGCTATGCTCTGTTTGCAATATAAATAACCATGATTGATTCTTTAATAACAATTTCAATCCTTCCCTGATATTTCCGGTGAGATCATTCTTTATTTATTGAGCTATACATAATTTAAAAAATGGTTTCGTTTGCGGGTTTAAAAATAAACAACAGACATTTTAGTTTGTGTCATATCTGTACACTCGAGGAAAGTTGTCTGTTCACCACACAAACAAGTTACTATTTCATTCTGTACTAAATTCAATTTCGGAAGTTGATATTGGTTCCTTATTAAGTGGGGGAAAACAATTAAATCATGCTAGTTACCAACTTAAAATGTACAAAAATATGTATGATGCACTGAAATTTCGTAAATAATTGCTATGGAAAAAGCAAACCCATATTAAGAAATATGAAATTCAAAACGGCTTACACTTGTAAACGTATATTTCAGATTTCCGTAAAAGTGCTGAAAGTTGGTTAAAAGTGGTCCAGAACACGACCATAAAAGCGCGCGTCATGGGTCGGAGTCAAGTAAAGTTGGAGGGGGAACTTCATCTGAGCTATGGCTAATTCAATTTTCCATGTTTAAGGGTCATCTCTAGTAAAACAGAAAGCAACCTGCGACTACCTATAGCGGCGGTAGGTTACATGGACATTGCTCAGCATAAATCCATTTAAAACCCGCAATTGTTCAAAAAGCGTTTAAAAAAAATACCAAACTCTTGGGGACGAAATTCTTCATGCGAATGGCTTGGTAGTTTTTCGCTATAATTAATAGTGACAACATAAAAAAATATTAAAAAATCAATGTTTTTAATTGTTAATAAATATTAAATAAAATGTTTTTCTTAGTTTTGAAAAAGCCATTTGCATGCATATATTGGCCATAGCTTTAAAATGACATATCGTTCATAATTATCCGATAAAAAATAAAAGAAAAATTTGGATTTTAATTTAACATTGGTGTTATGGAGTGTCAGCCAACATGGCCGACAGCTAGAGCCGACCCTTAAAAAGAACATTTCATTCAAAAAATGCATCGATCAAGACTTACAAAGCCACATACAATTTTTTTTTTAATTTACCGCAACTTTTCCATTAAAAATATAACATTTCATACAATAATTTACAAAATATAAGCGAAAAAAGTAAAACTTTTCACGGTATTTGTTGTTTTAATAATTCCACAATAAAAAAATCAATGTTTCCCAAGGTGGTATTTTCATCTACAATATTCCTCAAGTCCACAATCGGTTTGCTGTTAAAACCTCTATTGACTGGTTTATATGTATTTCGGTAACCATGTGTTTGGAAAATTTTTAGGCTGAAGCCAAAACTATTTTTATGGCCGCCATTTTTTTTATGTTTATTATGAACTTTTAAAATTGGCAATTATCTTTATTCTTGCTATGAACTCCATGTACCGGTTATAGAAAATAGCTTACTAATTAATTCGACCAAAATACAAGGAATAAAATAGTCTACAACACTTATTTTGGCTTTATTATTTCATTAGTTTGGTGTTTACATCACCAGAAACCCTTTTAAGATTAATTAATATTTTCGTACTCCACATACCTAGTTTAAGTAATTAAATGATTTCAGTAAAAATAACTACTTTATTTACTATGTGCATGTGCAATCCGATCAAAGCCTTATGATACATTCAAGATAGTAAAGTAGACAAAGTGTATACATAAGTCTAAAAAACAATAAGGTTCACGATAAATTACGATAAAGCTTATCACGTAAATTTTAAATGTTGGTATATTTACTAGCATAACTCTAGAAGGGATGGAAAATGACGAGAGATTGTTTAGTTATGTAATCCTATGAGAGTAAGTTTATTTGATGTTTAGAATAAAACGAATTTGAATTGTGCTACTCTGTGTAACACTAAGTTATAAAGTTCTCGGTACATTAAGACTTACTTCCCTCGCTGCCACCTCAATCTGTGCTACTGTCTTCACAACAGCAAACAACCGCGACTGCCATATCGCAACAAAATATATCAGCCAAAAACCAAACGACAGAGCAGATTATGTCGTCTTTTTACCACTTAACTAGTAGTTCTGTGAACAGTAGACCTCGCTCATTGAAATAACAAATGTGGTTTTGAGCTTAGGTTAAAAATAGTGTGCCAGTAAGGAAGTAAGCACAAGGTTTAGCCAGTGAAACATTATTTTGCAATTCCCGCGATTCCGGGATTTCTAGTTCTCGTTTTTTTTCTTTTTTTGAACTTTAACTGCTAAAGATTTTCTTTTAGAGGCATTGTGTTTTATTTAGGTTAATAATGCGTAAGATAGCTAAAAATATCGCGTTATAGAGGGACAACATATAATTAAATATTTGCATACTTCAATAACTAAAACTTAACAATGTATTTACAGTTCCGTAATTTCCATATCATATATCATATTCCAATATTAGAAATAATGAAAGCAAACAATGTTAAAACGTCGTGATAGTGACCTCAACTTTATTCTCAACCCATGTACCAACACTTCCCACGGGGTCCAACGGTCATTTTTTGTATGTCCTTTATCGCCGCGAGGTTTCATTTGTTTCATCTCATTTTGTAATACAAATAGAGCTAAGTCAAATACTTTTATGAAATTTACAATGATAATTTACAAGTATACAGTTTAATTCTTTGGTTTTTTTCTCTACACTTTCTTATTATTATATGTCATTTTGGGGCAAATGATATATTCCTAATTTACTATTCAAAACAGGCCTAGTTTTGTTAGCAGTCTTGTAGTAGGAACATAAAAACTGGTGTTTTCAAAATAAGAAATTTTAAATTCATAAATATTTTTATACAATTCTATTTAGAACAAATTACGAAACTTTTTTACATTTATGAAAAAAATTACAATAATTTTTACTACTTTTTATGTAGGCCTAAAGTTTAACTATTTCGTTTCGTTACTGAACATGCTTGTTTCTTGAGCTAATAACTTTGTTAATTTTACTTCAATAATTTTATACTGGCATATATGAATTCTTTAAACCTTTATCTACAAAAAAGCTATGGAACACTTTTGAATTGGTTTAGATTAAACGTATAAAAAATGGTTGAAATACAAAGACTTGACGAGTTTTAACAAATTTTAAGTTTACGGCCATTTTGCGAGCTTACCGTTAGTGATACGGAAAAAAATCAAGAATACAATTTTGTTTAAAATCTAATTTGCTACTCGCAAAATGCTATTAGTTTTTAAATTCGACTTACGGTTAAGCCACAAACTGGCTTTGGAAAAAAGCTTACACTGAGAGAAACGGTCCGGCCGCCATTTTTATTTTATTTAAGGGGTTAAAAATGAAAAGTGGAAAACAACCGTATATATACAGGGCTCGGCCTAGGAATAAGGAACATTCATGCAAAAAATCATCAAAATCGGTCAAGGCGTTTGGCCGTAATCGTGAGACAGACACACAGACACACACACACATACAGACACACAGACACACAGACGAAATACCGAACGGTCGAGTTAAAACGGAGACCTCGCTTACGCTCGGTCAATAATTTAACATGTTTCGTCTTTTATCACTTTATCAGTCACGATAAGAAAAAAGTGCACAACATTAGTAATAACAACTTCAATTCGCAAATATTCAATCTGTTACAATTTAGTCGCGGTGACCAATGTAGGGTGTAGCAGATTTAAAATTGTCTCTAATAATAACTCAATAATAACGGTCTGTCTGGTATCTTAGTCTGTCATTATTTCGGTAAGCCTACAAAATATAAGGTGAAAACAAAACTATCTAAGTTATTTAAGAAATATTGAACATTTTCCTTTGGCTTGTTAAATTTGTATTTATTATTGTCATTGCTTTATAAATAAAGAAGTTTAGTGTATGGCATAAGGAGGTAAGCAGAAGTAATGCTTAAAACACCCTCACGTGAAATATTATTAACATTTATTATTCTACGTAACCTACATTTCAGAACCTAAGAGCGTTTTCCAAAACAGATGTTATTCAATTAACCAACGTAATAAGAGGTATTAAGAAAGTAGACAAACTCCATTCGATCTAAAATTAATGTAAATAATCCTCCACGTCTCCTCTCTACGTTCCCTAATAAAGTAAAATATTCCCTGGACGTTATTGACACGATATTGGAGGAAACGAGTTATCAGTCCACGCCTATCAAAAAGGCTGAGCCTCGCAGACACTTGAATGATTCATTGTTTTTTCATCGATTCTACTGCCAAAGTAGTGTTAGGAATGAATTGCCAACTTCGTGATGAAAGTTTTAACTCCTGGTTTGTCCTCAACTCTGTTAATAATGCATCGTTATCGAACCACAGTTGTTTTATGTTTTCCTATTTATACGTGTTTATCATATTTATGTATTTATCGTGCATTGTGTTAAACAACCAAGTCTTGAGCTCTGGTTCTTGAAGCGTAACTGGTAATTCGGTCTTAGCTTCGATTCTGCTCTTACTTCGCTTATTTTAAAAATATCCGATCGTGCAAATTTTCTGTTTTTTAAGGAAGAGTATCCGTACTGTTGAGACTTGGCTGTCCTTCCGTCTATCTATGTTGATTACGTCATGCAATTTGGCTTAGATTAGAACTTGCTTGCCCAGTAACTAGTCCTACAAATTATTATAAAAGTGTAAATTAATATATTTTATATCTTGTTTTAGGAGAGTCAATAGAGGCAATTTTTCTTTCGCCCTCATACCTAGTCGAGTACGATATCTTTTGTAAATGATTATTTCACTACTTCTGTAAACTAAGCATTTATTCATTCTAGTAAATTACACAGAATTGGATTTTGTTCATCCTCAATAGTCAATATCTCGGCTATACTATGATTTACAATATAAGTAAGGGAATCATCATGTTTAGGATAAGCAAAATGGCCAAGAGGCTAGTCACTCTTCCAGTCGACTACAGTTACAACCTAAAGCACAGATTACTCAGGTTCGAACCTAGTTACTGGCGATCGATTAAGCAACAAAACATCGACATTTTAAGTATAAGACAACATTTTTGTTGTTATTAATTATAATTCCAAAACAATAATTCTGTATTTTCCGAGATATTATTCCAACAATTAATTTAAATGGACGCCATTTGGACACAGCCGAGAAAAAATTTATAAAATTTGCTAATGAAAAACTGCCAACTAAGAATACAAACCATTCTGTAAAACTTGGTGACATTATCTTCTTCTGTTCAGAAAATAGGCTTATCTTCATTTTGTAAAAAAAACCCAAAATAACGGACAGACTGATAAAAATAATTTCAGACATAAGTTCCAAGGTTATTTTAAAATTGTCTTGACCCAAGGAACAATTCTACAATCATTTCCAGAGAGTTACAAAACAGCCTGCTTATAAAGGTAGATCAAGATTGCCTACAAAATAAAAGGAAGTCTACGACTGTAAGTCTTTTTTAAAAATAATAGACTTTAATTTGGAATAGTCACTGTACTCCTTTGTCCGCCACTAAGCCAAAAGTGATGTACAATAATTATATTTATTCAAACATACATTTGTATCTACAAATGTTTAAGGTAAAGTCCCTTGTATTTCCACTTGAACATTGTTATTAAAATTACGAATTTGCTTAGTTTTCTCATATCAAAGACAATAATTTAACTTTAAAATTAGTTTTGTTAAAATATGTTCACAATTAATACTTGTTATTTAAAATGAGCCTTAAATAACAAGCCTCAGATAAAATTTACATTACTTTCAATGTATTTTTATGAAATTATCTTATAACAATATGGCAGATCCGGCCTTGTTGCCCAGAGGTTATCATACCAGACGTTCTATGCGAACTAGATCACGGATGTGTGTTAGATATCAAAAGTCGATTTCAGTCGGTGATAAACAGTCAAAGCATTTTGACTTAAAATGAAAATATATTGCAGAGATGTAGCAGATCCTTAAGATCTTAATAAGAAGTATAGGGTTCCTCAAGTTATTTAACTTTACTTGCAACAAAGATTTAATCAGCTAAGGTACACTAAGAAATTGTGTATGAAAAATAGTTTTAATTAAACTGAGTAATTATATTATTTTACATTCATAATTGCAAAAGGATTTAAATTTATTTAGTCCTAACAATATTTTGGTACCGGTATAGGTCTATTAATGTTTATTCAACATATTTTCATATTAAAGTTATAATTTTCAATTGTCAATATTAAAGTTTAATTCATTAACAAATAAATCGTCTCAAGTTTTTTATAAACATATGAACCATTCCCGAGAGTTAAATTTACATCAATTAACGATGAAATTTTAATCGTTTGATTTGCATTTATTTAAATTTGACATGAAAAAACAAACGTCCATAATTATGCCTCTTCTAGAGAAAATTGACTGACAGGAGCAGTGGAATACATTTGTGTACTTTAGTTTATTAATTCGGCAATTAAATATGTATAGACATTCTGTTTTATAAACGTGTTTATACTGAATTGAAAATTGTTTGAAATGTTTTAACGTGAGATAATATAGTTTGTCTAAAATTATTTCATCCGATTTTAACCGCGTTGAGTCTAATGACTACTTGCATCAAAATCGACTCAGTGGTTTGGAAGCTAGTAGGCTAAGTGGAAACTTACACTAGTGGTCGCACCCGCACTTGCCAGTGTTAAAAACAAGGAATCTTTGACAAACCTCTATGGGTAATAATTAAATAGAGAAAATAAAACAAATTATGATTAACCATAAAAAAGTTAGAATATTTTGTGTTGAATGACAGAATGTAAAGACAACACTCTAATTTATACATTTGCTGTATGTAAGTTATTCATTAAATTTACAGGTTTAATTCTTCATCCTACAGTCCAGAGCACTCAAAACGCTTAATCATTTATTACAAGTTGTATTGAATCAGATTTGTTTAAGTTAAATCTATACAATGAATACCCAACTAAATGATTAAAGAATCCTACAAACTGTACGACATATATGTAATAAAAGTACTCTTACCTAGGAAGTCATTATCTTATTACTAATATGTTATTGTGCCAAATGCCATCATATATATAGCGTGTAGTATATCGCCAGCACGCCTCAGTCTGCTGATGTTACCACGGTAAAAATAAACAGTTATTGTAATAAAACTGTACTATTATATGTAATTGATGCTCTCTCGCGTTGGGTAGGTGTATTCACTATCGAGATTTGTTCCGTTGTCTTTGTTTAATATTTAATGGTTTGAGGATAGTAGCCTACAGACCTGCCAAAAAATATTATAATTCGACCACGCAGCTGAACCGCTGACGTGACTTGAGCAAATCTCCAAAGTTAGGTTATAATAGGCCTATGTTTTACGGTTTCAACCAACAATTTGGGAAATAGGTCAATAGGTCTATTCACGACGGTGCTGAATAGCTGCAAAATGGTTAACACGCTATTCCGCATATTGGGATTATCTTCAATACACAATGCATTGCGTGCTTCACACGCCATTTCGCATCTTGGGATTGTCTTCAATACTCAATGCATTGCGTGCTTCGCACGCCAACCCCCGTATTGGGAGTATCTTCAACACACAAAGCATTGCGTGTTTCGCACGCCACCCCCGTATTGAGAGTATCTTCAATACTCAATGCATTGCGTGCTTCGCACGGCAACCCCACGCTAGTATCCACCACAGGGCTTTGAACCGGGTACTTCCGTTTTGATCGATTTTGGGGGAACCAAGCGAGCTATAAGGACGCGTAAAAAAATAAAATGTGCAGAATAACATCCTACATTTATATTTGTAGACAAAACAAAAACAAATTCATTCTCGTAGGAAAAATCTAAAAAAATAGTTACTTCCTGTTAAAAAACGTGCTTCCGATTGTTGGATTTTTTTTGGCTAACGAACTCGTTCGAGCGACGTAGACAATCAACATGTGTACAAAATTTGAACCAAATCCTACTTAAAATACGGCCGCTAGAGTGCGAACACACATACATATATGTGACATACATAATACATGTATATATATGATTTTGAATGACACCCCAAAACGTGTTCTAGGGACCATGATCGGTGCTCATTTGCTACTTACGACCTTGGGTCTTACCATAAGGGCTACTGCAATAGCTCATGTTTCCTATGGAAATTCGCTAATAATGTACATATTTTATATTATTGGTATTGGTGTTGGCACATGTATCGCATCGACAAGCTACAAGTTGAGGGAATGCACGGTAACACAGGGCGTGAAGGCCCCAAAGAAATTATTTTTTAGACTGTGCTTGTATCGCCATTTTCCATTCCAAATTGAAAACATCACTCAGCCAATCAATAAAATTTCATCAGATAGGATAGCAGATATTATTACGGACAGGATTCATAATAGGCTATAGCTTAGATTTTCCACGAACGTCTGAAGCCGACTTCTCTACACATTTGTTTTTACTATTCAGATTTGTCTACATTCCACACGTGCCTCAATAAACTTGAACTTATTCTCTTCAATCGGTTTAAAAGTCCCCAAAATCAAATAAAAATTAGGTAGGTTATTAATCATAATTAATAGGTACGTTATTATTTGTGAATATTTATTATTGAAGTTAAAACTTCTTTAGGAGCACGCGCACGTTTTGGATGAGGTAAAATATACAAACTTGCGAGACGCTTAAAGTGAGACGATTTGCTTTTCTGATTGTTTTTCACAAGCACTAATATAAATTAAATGTTTAATGGAACAGCTGATCGTTAAAGTAGAAGAAATCGACGAAATAAAATAGACAGTGGTAAATTCAAAGCCTACACTCAATAATTGTATGGGTTTAGTCACGTCAAGCTACCGATGAAATGTACATGTGCTTCCTCACTTTGAAAATTGTGTTAAAATATTTTACCTCTGAAATAGACATTGCACTTCATAACTTTGTAAAATTAGTTTACTTTGTTAAACCTCTAAAATTATCAAATTTTTGATTAAACCAACATAACCAGATTTATATTCATGACAGTTTTCACTCATGTCGTCAGTCCCACGACTGATTTCTTTTAGATTTTGTTTGTATAATATGTTTACCTGACTTATTACGTTTTGTAGGAAGCATGGTATGGACTTAGTTTGGTTTAGACGGGCAACATGGTTTAGCTGTATCCAACAAATATGTTGACAACATTCATCAACATTTTGGCAAAATTTTGCTACCGGTCTGTACTTACCTTTAGACAACGTACGCCGTACAAGACTTTTCATCTTTTTCAATCAATTGTGCCCCCCATTTTGAGAAAATACGACAAAACAAAATGGGGAAGCAACACGCACCTGCAAAATTGAGTGATTAGTTTTTGAATGAATATGCAACAAACATACTCATTTCCTACTTAAAATATATATGTATAAAAGGCTAACTATATTTATATTTTTTTTAAATTGTGAAAGTAAAATATTAACTTGGCCTAAACTTCTGAAAGAACGTTTTCGCTATATGCATATTGTATTTCATTTCTTATTTTAGTTAGTTAAGACAACTTAAAAGTAACAGGTGTGATTTTAAGTCTCTGACTATGTTTATATATAACTGATGAGCCAAACTGTATATGTAGTTATATTTATTCGTTTCCCATAACATCTAAAACTAAATTATGCACTTATTAGAGTCGTTGTATAGTTTTATTTATTACAAACATTGAATTTTTCATATTTTTTACCAATGTGCCTCTCATACTCATAACAGTATAAATTATCCATCAGTGAATGATTTTTATAAATAAACTCATTATTACCTAAAACATCACCACAAAGTAATTAAGTACAGACAAGGCAGCAATAATCTAAAAACCTATATCAATTATTATTTTAAATAATATAACACATTCTGCCAGCATTAGTTTTGTAATTTTGCAATTAGCAGACTAAAGCTACGCGCCCACTGGGTCGGTGCGGTCGGTACGGTCGTCACGGCCGTCACGGCATTTTTTAGAGGGGTTGCGCGCACTGGATCGGGCGTTCCGCCGTTCAGGCGTTCCGCACTGTCCTCCATCCGCCTTCCGCCAAAACAGAAGTCAGTTTGGGAGAGGATCTGTTGAAAGATGGATGTGGAGGAGGAAATTGCTGTAGTGAGTGCGTTTTTGATAGAAGAAGAGGAGAATGTTAAAATAAGAAAAAGGAGGTTTTAGATTCATAACATTAACAGAAAAAGATTGATTTGTGGTGAATTTCACACTTTGTTCCCGGACCTTGTGGAAGATGACCTTAAGTTTTTTGAGTACTTCAGGATGACTCACGACAAGTTTGAAACACTACTACTGGATGCTGGAAGCAGAATTATATAGGGAAGAAACTAATTTTCGTCATCCAGTGAGAGCAGACTGCGTAGAACGCTGAAAATGCCGTACCGACCGTCCCGAACGCCCGAAGTGTGCGCGCACTGGATCGGTCGGGCGGATCCGCCGTCACGGAAATGTCCTACAGTTCGTAGCTCCAGACTTTCTATCGGACATGCCGAAGGTGCGGAACGCCGTTGACGGCCGTGACGACGCAGTGGGCGCATGCTCATTTAATTCAAAGTTTTGAACTTTTGAAAAATCCCGTACCGACCGTACTGACCGTCCGTGACGACCCAGTGGGCGCGCAGCTTAACTCCACCTATCTACTGAAGAACTACTAATTAGGAAATCACATACTTCTGTAGACGCGAACTTCCGCTTATCTGTGTTTTGCTTAACTATCGCATGCCTGTATTCGCCTACACACTTCGCCAGTTGCAAAGTTTACTACGGCTTATCGATCAGCTGTCAATGTGCCAATGACCTATACTGTCCAAATACGCAGTCTTTAGACAGCTGGTGCGTCCGTTAGTGTACGGACGAATTTTCCAGTATTAAATTGCCGTAAGAAAAGCGATTACATTTACAATTTAAATTTAAACGACTTGACAAGACCATTTAATTATCGAAGAAACGCATTCCTCGCAGCAAACGAGACGGGTCCAATGGAGCTTAATGGCCAATTGTAAAACAGCAATTAAAATTTAAGTCGAGTCAGGAATGTAACGATTGTTATTGCCATCTCAAATAGTACATGTTTGGTTAACGTTAAGTAACTAAAACATGGTTTATGTAATAAATATGAATCGATGTAATATTTTAAATTGTAATCAATATACTAATCAAGAATACAAATTTCACTACCTTTATAAAATACTAAAATTTATTACAAAAGTAATATAAAGAAAACAACTCTCACAATTTGCCTAACTTAATAACTTGAACTAACTGAATTGGCAGTACGTGATAAAAGTAAGGATAATTTGGTCTCAGTTCCTAGTTTAGATAGAATGAAACAAGAAACTGTGTTGGATGGATTTGTACCAAAATACACAGGTCTCAAAGAAGTGCATTTTTAAATAATTTTGCAATGAAATCACGACGATACTGTTTCAAAAGATTGTTTTACTTTGCTAAAAGCAACATTTATTAAATATTATCCCTTGTTAATTATAAAATAGTGGTGTGTTATATGATTTCTAAGCTTGGAAGTGACTTAGAACTTGACCTTTGATCAAGAAGCTTAGAGGGTGTCTGAAACTAAATTTTAATTTGCCAATCTAATTTATAACAATACTGATTATTATATCATATAATAATAAAAATAAACGTCAAAGAATTATATTAGAAACTTTTTAGTTAATCTGTAAATTTAAATTTACCGTAGTTGATAAATGTATTGATTGGTTTCTTACGAATTAAATTTTAATGGTTTCTGATTTCATTGGTTTTAAAATTACTTTTATTTAAGTTTATTTTTGGTTATAAATAAATTTATTTGTTTTTAGAACTCATCTACAGATTATCGTTGTTGATATGTATTTAAGTTTAATTAGTTTTGTTTTGTAAATAATTTATTAATATAGCTTTCTGCTTTTCTTCATATAAAACAATTTAAAACAGAATAAAATATTTTTTATATAATAATATAACCTGACCGTATTAGTTTTGCTCTGTCTTTTCTTAAGCAATACTTCATTTTCCCGACACAAATACTTGTGATGTTTTCATATATTTTCCCATATTTTACAAAACAAATGCAGTTGTTCAACTCGTTTTTATTGTTGAACTTATATAAAATAACATTTTATTGAACAGTGTTAGACTGCACCGCAGATAATAAAACACAGGATTCGGAGGAAGGGTCGGGCTAATCATATTATTTATCTCTGTAACGCTCGATCCGACATTCAATTCCAGCTAAAATGTTGTTCGTTGTGAGTATAATGGATGTGTCATAATTTGATGAAATATGTAGAAGGGAAAGTTGGTTGTATTTGTTCAACACAACAATGAACCATTACTTTACAATTTCGTTTCACAAAAGTTTTATTGACTTTTCTTCAAATACAAACTCGCTTTGAGAATACTTGTTTCAAATCATTCGTATTTTTTCATAATTACTTTTCACTATTTTGCCGAAAAAGACATTATTGTTGAATTTACATTGCCAAACCTTCAGTTTTTGTAGCAATTTGTGTAATTATATGTTGTTCGGGATTTAATGAAATTTATAAACTCTAATAAAGAAAATTGTTGAAGCAATGTAATCAAGTTAGGATAATTACAATTACATACAAAATATTGTAAAACCGAGGGACAAATCCAGATTATTGACACTGGATAATACTATAGATTCGAATAGTTGAAATATAAGTGTTTATCTATGTTAAACTAAAATGTAAGTCTGGCGTACCTTGAGATCACTGGAGCGGTGTGGAAGTCCTGGCCAAGCGTGCACGCTGGTTGCAGTTGAGGGTTGATGGTTTGAAGAAAATGTCCACGCACTACAGTTACATACACTTATCACAACACATAGATAAACACATTTACTAAATATTCGGTTTATTATAATGTCAGGTTTAGAATCTTTGTTCAAGATGGCGGAAGGCCACGCGAGCTAAGCGGTTAAAGTTTATAGCGAGAACACTACGAACCGTAGTTCTGGTGAGCGGCGAAATCAGACTGAATTACTAGAATTAGTCGAATTAGTAAACTAATCGTTATAGTGTTGCCAACGTCCTTAAGATTTGAAGACGGTGGTTCTTTACTAAAAACGATTGTGGCGAGAGCGGCGGTAATAAAAAACTGGTGCGTCATGGACGGCATCCAATCTAAGACAGACTGTAGGTAGGGATGTGCGGGGGTAAAACATGGCGGTTTTTATGCCTCTTCCGGACAGGCATGAGAGCAGTATATTTGTTTAAGATAATATTGTAGTAGTTGGTAAGCAGATTTTACTAAACATATGTATTACATATTTATATGAACCTTTGGGTATTTTTTAATTCGATTAGTTGTATGTAGCTACATGGTACATATTATTTAAAACAATTTTAAGTTATGTATGCGTGTGTTACAGCTGTTTAATAAATTGCGTTTTTGCACAATCTCAGCAGTGCACAAACTAAACTACATGTGGTAAGTAATTATACCTCTTTGTTTTACTTTAAACTAAGAATACTTTTCCCACTCCAGCTGTTTACTTAGAGCACAGTACGCAAAGTAAACAGCTGATATAGTCTATGTTTTGAAAATATTGATTGTTATGGAACTAACCTCTGTAAAACAGATCGTTTTAAAAACTAAAACATTAATTTAAAATGTAGCTGTAGGAAAGACGTGTGTACACCGGTGCAAAGTTTAATTTATCAACATAACAATATGTCAAATGTTTAGTGCTACAAACTCAACTTAGCACCCTAGATACACAAATAACTGTTGGAATATACCTTATGTATCTTTGGAAGTACAGGATATAAACAAAAACCCCAAACAGTTTGTTTTAATGATTTTTGAAAATTATATATACACACCTCTATAGTCGGGGACTTTCTGCCACCTGTACTCGAACGCATGGCTTAAGGCAGAAGATCTTGCCAAAGGGTTAACTACTAAAATCACACCTCACATTCTCGAGGCATATCTCCCTCTAAACTACAATGCTACGTTACCTCAAGAAGGGTTCGTATCCTTTCTCTTCGGACGTCATCTTCGCTTTAATAACTATTTAGCCATAAAGTGTGTTAAATGTATCTTCGTTTTAGCAAAACTCTTCCCGGGATGCTCGAAACGTGGTTCCAGGAATCTTTTACCTCAAACATCTTATTGATTATGATGGCATAAATCACCGAGACAATTGCAGTCTCTTTTTATAACATGTACCACATTTCATGTTTCCATTTTCCTTTCTTAAAGTTAAATCTTTAATTAATCTCAGACTATACTTTCAATGTTTTTCCGCTGATATGCCATAACAGTTTCAGCCATCATCACTAGGTCTAGCAAAGGTGTACCTGCGACTGCAAATACGACAGGTTCAGGTTCAGATCAAGTCCTATATAAACTCACACTCTCAAAGTACCTTTCCTCTTTTGTAGCCTACTTCTATTCATTTTTCCTAAATCAACTAAAACTGTCAAGAACTATATTCGAACTATAGTCTTTGTCAATAGCCACTGTAGCTCATTTGCAGTTAAATTTAAAAATAAATAGTTCTACAATGAATTGTTAAAGACTACACACCTTTTTTTAACGACGTTAAACATTCTGGATTACAAACTTATTTACTTTTCAGTAGCACAAAATGTTTAAAGCTCCAAACTACCACAATGATATAAAAAAGTTTTCATGTCAAATAGCGTTCGAATCGTTTAACAAAACTGTTACTGACGAAACTTAGGTTGTTGTTAATAAAAATTTGTAAATTGTTACTATTTTTTATCAAAGTTAGCCTAAAACATCCCAAGATGAATATCTGCATTTGGTGAAGAATCTGGACTGCAATGGGCAAGCGACCGATTAAGAGAAATTGTGTTTTACAAAGAGTGATATTGAAAACGTATATACTCTATATTTTCACATTTTCCATATTAAAACTTGTAATGGGTATATTTGATATTAAAACATATATACAAATTAAAAGAAAACGAGTTACTTAATTGACTATTTAAAAATAACATGTTAGAAACTCTTCTTTCATAAATATTTTCAAGACTCCCTTCTTGCATAAAACTACAAATTGTAGGTGCAGCACAATCCTACATAAATTAATTGATAAATACTTTTTCGGATTTTACTCACCAAAAAGAACAAAAAATGTTTAGTATTTATTTCCCCACAATCACCCGCCATCCACTAGTTAATTTAAAAAAAAATAAACATAACTTTGGAAATAAATAAAAAATAATGTTCATACTTGAAAAGTGTATTTTAAATGGTACGTTATACAAGTTTACTTGAAACAGAAATACCTCATTTTGCATGTTTCAAAAATGGCGGCAACAAAATTTGTATAGGTGAAATTCTCAAAATAGTTAATTTTCTAAAGATTTTACCAATCTTAAAACAATCATAAAATATATTTTATTTTTAACGACAGACAAAATGTTTTTAATAATGTTCTGTATCTTAAAAAAAAACTTCCGGACTTTTGTCAGAAAACCTAAAACCTTTGTAGTTATCAACAATCAAGATTAATCAAAAACTTAATTGTTTTTTTTAAGTTATGATAATTGATAGCAATAATAATTTATCGTTAAGGATTATATGTATGTATAATTAATAAAAACCGGAAAAAAGATTTTAATATGTTTTAAAATTAATAATAGGGCCTACTCAACTAATAATTTGTAATTCAAAAATATAAAAACTGTTTTTTTTACTGGTAACCATTTTCTATTAACTTGCCTATGAGCCCATAGAAAAGAATATATTTTTTTATATGCAGGGTTTAGCACTAAAAACAGTAAAAACCAGCAAAATAGTTAAAAACATTACTGTAACATTGTACTCTATAACTCCATCTGTCGCCCTGTTTAACCTAAACATGAATACAATATAAGAGGCTACAAACTTTTCTCGAAACACCATTGTATTTACAAAGCCTAAAATTACAAATTTATATTTGTCACGTAGCATGGATACGCGTCTTGTTATCTAAACGCGGAATATAAATTGAATAATTAGGCTCCTGGCTAAGCTTTCTGCCAGCCTAATCCTTCTATAAATAAACAGCTGTTCTGTTGGTCGACTAGTACAACAATAGAGACAATTACGTCATGAATATACGGACGAAGGTAAACGCGGAATACTGGACTTTTTTTGACAATAGAGACTACTTAGCGAAGCGACTCACATCCTAAAAGCATGTATCACAAGTTGGAATAATACCAGACTGTTCAGGAAAATAAAATGAGATATGGACTTTACAAAAGCAATTTACGAGCTGCGGCTAGGGGGAACTGAAATCGAAGTATCGGTCGGAGGGGAAAGCAGTTTGGAAGAAATAAATTTACTCTATTGATTTAAAACTCTAAGCGGGAGAATTTGTTTCAATTTACGAAGGGCTGTGAAAAATTATGTTATTCAATTTGCTTGTATCACTCTGAGATTGATCTGGGTTTGTTTAAATTTGAGCTATCCGTCTCGTTTTAAAAATATTTGTTTTTAATTTTAACCTTAACATTATTTAAACTGTACGTAAACCGGAGAGTAGACTATGGTTTATCTTTTAGAGTTCGTCCTAAATTTATTTATTCAGCGTACGAGTATAAAGTTAACTGAAGTTTATGTTCTTTAAGTTTTGATTTGGAATGATTTAAATTATTTGTATTTTTATCATATTTTTTCTTTATAATAATTATATACATTTATATTTTGTCGTGATTAAGGGGATGACAGGACTCGATGGACGCCAAAAATAAAGACTTTCCCGTTAAAAAACAAGAATTATGTTTATTACATACACTTCTCTATATTCCGACTATAATTAGGTCTACATTTGTTTCAAATTAAGTTTATCTGTGCTATAAATATACTGTTTTTCTGTTTATCTCTTTGTCATGAATTTACACTTGGCAAAACTATTTTTCTTAAATACAACAATAGTGCTAACTTTTATTCTGTAACTAAATTTTCGTTTCTTTTTGACTGTATTTTTAGTGGGGTAATCATCATGGTACACAAAATAAATTTCTAGGTGTGTTAAATTTGTATTAATTTCTTACAAAAATGTAGAGAAGAAATTGTCCTTGTGGTTTTAACGCCTTTACCTATTTTTGATGCATTTATATTTTTCCTCCTTTGTTTTGTGTTAACAGTAATTGTGTACAATACCAACTTTTTTATTTAAAAGAATACATTGATGAAAGTTGTCCAATTTTAATACATTTTTATATGTTTTGGAGTTTTTTTTTTTGAAAGGGGACTGGATATTCCTAAACACGGCCATAAATATTGAAGTCATTCATTCTCCCTTTCTCTCGATCTATCTATACCTCTCCCTTCCTCTCTCCCTCCCTCCCTTCCTCCCTATATCTATCCAACATCTAAGGAATTTACAAATACACGTTTTACTTACTAAATGTTCAAACATAAATTTGTCAACACAAACCATGTGTCGTGGTTATTATTCACTTTGATAAATTAACTAAAGATACCGTTTAAAGTTATTTGTTGTAAAACTTTTTTAAACACAGAACTGACATTCGACATTTATGTCTAAGATGGATTAGTAGTTTCACCACAATCAATATTTCCATTAGCTAAAGTGGTGAATCGATTTGGACTCTTGGAATAAACCGTTTGTAGGAAACAGTCTATTAGTCGCAGACGGACTATTAATGATAGCCTCGGGGGTGGTGCAGTCAATAATTGTTTTACTCAAATAAAATGTTCAGCTCATAAAGAATAGTTTTATTTATCATGTTCAAATTTATCTATCAAGTTTAATTAACTTTGGTATAAAACACCTCAATTATATATTTTTAAATATCTTGGGTCCAAACTGTTTCAGGTTTCATATTGTTTTACAAATATTAATAATAAGGCCAACTACGATTATTTTCAATTATTCAATAGGCCCTAATACTAATTATTTTAAATTTTTTGAGAAACCAGAAATTCTGCATTAATTCTCTGTTTGTAATCCTTTCTTCTTTTACTATTTATATTTTGTTTCGGCGTGCATTTTTAATCGTTTCCACTACACAATTTTTGAACCAGTCTCTGTCCTGGATGTCCATACCAGCAATACTGACATGTGCAAGTCCTTTGAAACTTAATTGATCCACGAGATTTGTGTTTTCTGTTCTTCTTGATACACTAACATTATTTTTACCAATGTTGTTGTGGTTGTCCTTTTCTTTTGTACGGCCATAAAAAGTCATTATTTTCTTATTTTCGTATTGATGTCATTATATTTTCGAATTGTTTCTACAGTATCGTGTTTTTAAAATCCGTTTCTATATTCTGTTTTGAGCCTAACACTTTTCTTAAGTGTTACTTTTTCCATCTCTCGAGTTCTTTTCTTGAAATTGTTGTTTGGTCAGTTTGTAGTGCCTGAATATTGTCTTGATCGGGAGCTATTTTTGATTGTATACTCTAATCTAGACTTTGTATTATCTAATTTATACAAATTTGTAATTTAAACTTTATTTTTTTAAGCCATTAGCGTATGTGTATTAAAGTACCTCTACTGTACTTTTTCTTTAGTGAACAAATTTATTGCTATTTTTTATAAAATTTATTTATGGATATTATTTATAAATTTAACTTGAAATAGTTTAATAGTCCCATGAAATGTGACTCTTAATTTTGTAAAGTTCTTTTTACTTTCTTCTATTATTTGTGATAGTTATTTCAAACTAGGCCTATAAGTGAAAAAATTGGAACACCACTCGCCTTGTAAAATATAAAAATTATTACATGTTAATTAAAAAATACTCTTAAACACTACACAAAAGCTCGTTTGAATTTCTAATAGCTACACCTCACAGCGACGCTTTTAAATATTTAGGCAATGTAAACTTTCACTCCACTTAATACACTATAATTATAACGTGTATTTTAAAATATTCATTTTTTTAATTCTTAAATTAAAGAACCAATAATTGTTACCATTTTCCCCTCTCTTTGAAAAATATATTATCTGAAAGTTGGAAAAGCTTTCCGATCAATCCTAGGTATCAACACTGTCTTAGATTATTTACCTTCGTAACAAATATAAATATATGAAATCATGTAGCCTAATAAAGTTAAGTGTTATATTGATTGTCCCTCCACACTCTATCTACCTCTCCCCATCCAGCTCTTCTTTCATAAAGATGTGTCTAAAATAATAATGGAAAACGTTGTATCCCAACAAAAGTATTATTTATATTATATGACTTCCTCTCTGTTTACTTTGACTATACATTTGGAAAAGTATTAATATATAGATGTGTTTCTATTTTGGTTTTGTTATTAGGTCAATTAGAACTGATAACTTTTATTGTGGACTAACTTGTATGTACTTCCTTACTTTTATAAACTTTTTAAAGTAGATCAAACATAAGAAATGAAATGAAATTAGTAGTCAATCATCACTCTCTCCGCCTTCTTATCTCTCTTTTGTGCCTTCTTATCTTTCTTCTTTATAAGTGTTTTATTGAAGGGCTAATGAATGTCTTTTTTATTTTATTCCTCTATTGTTAGGTATATTGATTAAAGTTAATCAGTGTTTTAAAACTCAACAATTGGTTGCCAAATTTTAAGCTTCATATTATATAAACGAAATTCTTTCTTGTGTACTTTCAACTTACTTTTACAGCAACACACAAGTAGATTGGAGATTCGTGAAAATTTATTTGAAATAGCTATTTAATCAAATAAACTGTAGCGTATGAAACTGCATAGAAAACAATTGATACTACAACAAGCCCTCTTGTCAAGGACCAGTAATATTTATTTATTTGATTTCGTTAAACAACAATTTCAACCTAACTTTAATTAAAAGAAAACATGTGTCAGAAGTAATACAATGTGTTTAACTGTCTTCGTTTGTTTGTTTCTATTATCATATTTTATTGTTGCTGGAATGTTTTCGGGATTTTAGTTAGGAAACAAAAAGAAACTCAAAGTTTTGCCTTTGAAGTGCTCGTACGTATCTTCTCACTAAATATACTTCTTACAACACCAAGACTGTACTCTTCGTCTCGCGTCATTACTTCTGTTAACAATGTGCTAAGATATATGTATTCTTGTTTATTTTGTTCACTGCATGACTCTACGTGTAACTTGCTTGCTTGAGAAACTGTAATTTGCATCGCACGTGACGAACTATGTACAATTTCTCTTTATACCTTTAACTTTAAAGAAAACAAAATATGATTTAACAATCATTAACACACCAGAGAAGTGCGACAGTCAACGTGTCAAGAGTTCCTTACAGTCAGCCAGCTCTCAAGTGTTGTCAACAGATCATATTATACTTAATATACCTAATCAACCTGGCAAGAGTAAATTGTACATTAGAAGCAAGGACCTGCAAAAGGAAGCGTTAGCTCATAAACACAATATTTATTTCAATATCATGAAAGGGAAGTAAATTTTTATAATCTACTATAATATTTCCTTCTGTAAAGTTAAGAGTAGATTTAACACCAGATTTTGTTTCAAATTTTTAGGAGAAACGCTTTCTTAAATAAAAGTGAGTGTTGTTTTAAACAATCTTTTGTAAAATGGTTCTGATATCCTTAAATAAAGCCATTCAAACAATAGCCCACATTAAACTATCACAAACAATTTAGTTTTGGGATTTTTAAAGTATACCCCCGAATCCCTCCAAAATTTAAAGTGAAATATAGTTTATTTCTGATTATTGGATTTTATTTGGGTTAGTGCCTTAGTTGTGATAACTTAATCCGGCACGAACGTTACAGTACAGGTCCAGGTTTTTTTTAAAGTACGGAATACTAAAAATGAAGATTTTTTATTTTTAAGACCTTGTATTCTAATTTTAATGGTTTATTTAATTAATTAACATACCGTGTTTTATGTCAATAGTAGTACTTTTTTCCTTGGAGTAGTGGCTACATGTTTTACGCTTCATATAAAAATTGATTAATTGTTTTGAGTTAAATCGTAAACAAAGAAATGAATATTCAAATCTTTCCTCTTTAAAACATAGTAGAGTATATAAATAATTTTATTTATTTAATATACCCTAGTTTATTTCTACAGCAGGCAATATGAAATCTAGGCGTGAGTTTTTGTTTACAGACTCTAAAATTCCCATTTATATTTCAATATTGAAATATTTCAATATTTTAAGCGTTTATAACTAATTGTATACTTATTAAACTCTCAATCAAACATCACAGACTTAGGCCGAAGATATTCTGCCCAGCGTGGACTAGAGGATGTCATTAACGCCAGATATCCTGGGGGTTCCTGCGTCCTGCACGCTGCTAACAATAATTGTCCCATTAACTATTCCCCCCCATGGGGGCCTCTCGTCACGTGATACCTTCAATTTTATTCTTCTTCTTTTCCATTCATGCTAATTACCCACAATGGTATTATTGTTCAGTGTTCGTTTCAGCTTTTATTACTAAAGAATTCAAATTAAATTTCGGTTAATGATGCGTGACCCAACCTTCACGTCCGGTTATAGCGTAAGATTTACTACATTTTGTTTTACGTGTGAAAGACATAATGTGTATAGTTTATGACTTAACTATATAGAGCTCTACTGAATGACAATATACTAGTTTACTCATGTCGATTTGCATTTTAGATTAAACTTACTTATTTAAAGATGTAAAAGAGTTAAGGCTCTATTGCAATTGAACAACATTTTTAAAAGCCACGTTAATCCTAAACTTATTTGACAATGTCATTTTGTACACCAGATTGGTCGATTATCGCTTATTGTGAAGATTTATTCAATTTAAATATTCTGTTTGTTTTTTCTATTGGTAGCGTTGACATAAGGAAATGTTACCCGTAAGATAATTTTCTTTAGGACGTCTAAGATACTTTCTTCCCGTAATACGCACAACATTTTCCTCCAGTTACAGCTTTATTAAATAATTTGCATTTTAGTATGGAACGAACAATACTAAAACATGGATATTCATATTTACAAAAACAATTGAGCTTATGCCAAGAATACACAGACACGGAAGTTCATTGATGCATTGTTGTTTCAGCAGTTGTTTTAACATATGATTTAGCGGGATTTACTTTGTATAGGCTACTCAATGCTTTTTAAATGGGCACTTTTCCCCCCGCCGGATGTTAAATAGTTATTTCTGTCCTATTAATGAGGCACGAAATAAATCTTAAAGTAGTAGATAGAGGGAAAACATTTTACGTAAAATTTGTTATTATTTGTTTTCTCATGGTAGCCTTCTATATTGGTTATTTATTTTTGATCAATGATTAGTTTTTATTTTGTTACCATACAATAAAATTACATTTTACATTTAAGAATTAAAAAAAAAATTTATTGTCATCGAAATGCGTTTGAGTGAATGTCATTATTGTGAGGATTTTTAAAATTTTATAAATAGTATTATTTTATGACGTGCCCTCTTTTTCTTAAAAGAAAACTTTCTACCACATTATTGGAAAACAATCAATAGTGTAAATTCTCAGAGATATTATTGGAAAAACGTTTGATTTACGTATACCCGCTGTAATGTAGAGACGCGTGCGTTCTGCTCTGTGGAGTTGTGTAGGGAGTCACGTAATGCATAGAGCAGGTTAATGAACACAGTAGAGCACAGCGAGCTGTATATGGACACATGTCAGGCCTGGAGAAACAGGAACAGCTGTTCAAAGTCTACGTCAGTCAACGATATGAGACGGTTGCATTAAGTGGTACTTAGTGCATTGTGATAGAAATGTTCACGTATCTAAGGTTATAACGAAGTTCATATTCGTATTTGGTTATCTATTAAGACTCTGCTACAGCTGAAATATTGAACCTGTTTTCCTTCAGACTAATTGTATAATCATTTTAACTAAAAGCTTATCATTTATGGATCATTTTGAAACGATTCGTCTAGGATGATTTACATTTTGTTAAACAATCGCCAAAACGAAAATTAAATAGAATATTTTTTTAATAAATTGCATTAGGACTTTAAAAAATTATTATACAAAAAACTACGAACAGGAATGATTACACAAAACATTCGCTAGCTGTAAAAAACTAGTTAAATTATTATTACTAACATTCTGTAATATAAATTTTAACTCTGCTCAATAATCGATCATTAATCTGAGGTGAATTTTATTTATAGTAGTTTAATGTATGAAGTTACAATAAACTTTTTTATTATCAATTTGATATGTCAGTTAAGGCTTTGTTACAACTCCACCATATTGGATCTATACTTGAAACAAATAATAATACATTTCTGATGTTTTCAACTAAGATTGATATTTTTTGCTAACTTGAAACAACACAGTTTTATAACTTATTTATTGTTTAAGTATTGTTAATGTTAGAAATATTAACATTTGCGATGGGGCTGATTTAACACCTACAGTTTCTCTTCATAAAAAGTGTAAGCTTACTCACACTAGCACTAAAAAACTAAAAATCTAACACCTACGCCTATATTTACATTTAAGGATATAATTTCTTTAAAGTTTCTATATGTATACAAAGTCTTGAAGATTTTGTATTTACAGATTGAAAGTAAACCAGTTCAAAAAAGCACAGACTCTCATAACAAATACGTTTATTTATTCAATAACTTTTAAAAGACAAAGTCCTATCTTCATCGATCCACTTGTATCAGTAGTACAATTTGTCTGTAGTAATGGCATAAGTTTTCAAATCAATTAAAATAAAAACATTTTTTCATCACTTATACCCACATTTAAAAAATTTAAATAGCGAAGTTGTGTTTAATGAATCATCGTCGCTCAATTTACTGCGGCTCTCACAAGAATGCGGAAGTATTGAAATCTTGCGGTAATTTTGTGTGTGTCTGTTTTCCTGTATACACGATATAAGCACTCACAGACGTCTTAGAAAACTTCTGGTGATACCAAAATCTTCGTAATTATATTGCGGACAGTTGAAAAGCTTCTGAGCTTTATAACGTGAGTTGTAGAGCGTCGGGTTCACGTTTTTGGAGCAAAATTTTGAAAATATTAGGTCAAAATTATGAAAATACAGTGTGGGGTATCGTTTTATATGTTTTTGGGTACGGGGAAACCGATTTTGACAGTTAAAAAGTCGTAGCGCTTCGTGGTCACGTTTTTGGGTCAAAATTTTTAAAATACACTGTTGGGTATCGTTTCATATGTTTTTGGGTACGGGAAAACCCATTTTAACAGTTAAAAGTCGTAGCGCGTAGGGGTCACGTTTTTGAGCGAAATTTTTAAAATACAGTGTGGGGTATCGTTTTGTATGTTTTTTGGGTACGGGAAAACTGTTTAAAAGACGTAGCGCGTTGGGGTCACGTTTTAGTCAACATTTTGAAAATGCAGTGTGGGGTATTGTTTCATATGTTTTTGGGTACGTACGGAAAACCAATGTTGAGTGTTAAAAAGTCGTAGTTTCAATTCGTGTGTTCGGACGAACCGAAGTCTCGAAAAATTGTTCCATCTTTACACTAGTTTTTAAATTGCTTTTATTTTTAGATCGAAAATAACATTCTTTTAGGCACTAATTGGTTTTGCTTCTCCACTGGCAAGAGTTAAGCCAAGGAAAAACACTTTGTGAAACTTTGTCAGACAATTCGTGCTTTGCCAACTGAGTATTTAGAGCGGATACATTGGAGTATTATCATGTACCGGATAGTAGGGCGGATACAATTATCCAAAGCGCATGATACTGAGAGTGAAGTTTGTGTCACTAAGAGGTCTAGTCACACACAAATATCAACGTTCCTAAACCCGCTTATCATGCTGATTATTGTTTAAGTGTACCATGCCTTTATAGAGTGAACTGAATAAAACGGACCGATAGACATGCACAACCTTAAGGAAAGGGAGGTTGTAAAAACAGCAAGAATGGGGGACTTTGCATGAATCTAAAGGCTGATACATAATTATTATATGCAGTATTCGCCAAGTAACAAACCAAAAGTTTACTGAATCGTCCAAAAGTTTACTGGGCAAAGAAGTCCAAAAATGTTTTAATTAATATGCCTGTTGATTGGTAAAAAGTGTGAATAGATAATGATTTACATTTTCAAAGACACTATAAAAAGTCATTTTATTCCAGGATCATTTTATTTTATTTTTTATGTATTACAATTAATTTTCGATCACTTTTTTGTTTTTTTCCTAACTAAAAGAAAAACATACTTTATTTTAATTTACCTACAACTAATAATATAGGTACCCGAACATAATATAGGCCATACCGATACCTGTATAAAGGGGAAAACAATTTCTCAGCTATATTAAGTAAGGGATTTATGTTTTAAAGTCATTATAAAATCATTTGAAATTATTTACAGTTCCATCCTTTTTAATTGGCATCACTTGGTTAAGGACTGACACATATGAACAAAAGCTTCTCTATCTGACCACAAGAAAATAAGTTCTAACTAGAAACATCAATTACCAAGAACTCTTTCAGACTGACTAGCGGTCCTACTAGGTAAAACTATAGATGTCCTGGGGTCTATGAGGAATATCAAAATCTTCTCAGATATAGACAGGATGGTCTCATATCTCCATAACGTCATCAAAGATTGTTATCAGGACAACTGCGAGCTAAAACTGGTAAAACAAACATTAGAGGGTGATGGTGGAGGTCCTGGGGGATATCGGGTAAAGCTCTTTAATGCCTCAAAGCTAAGTGATGATACAAAAAACTTAACTCCTGGATGGCATTAATCCACAAAGTGAGTAGCCTGAAGGAAACAGCCATACTGAAGCAAGTCATGGCTTAAAACCACATAATCCCAAGTGGTTTCCCTCCTACGGAAACCATCAGGAGAACACTTTGAGGTTACTACTTGAAACACACTTCCGCGGATGCAAAAGCAGTGACAGTTGCAGTCAAGCCGAGTACTGTCTTTCCCGGGCAGACTGAATGTTAGGCAGAAGCATATTAACAATTTTTAAATTAAAATGGGGGATAAATGAATTCAGCATTTTTAAATCATCTGATGGAGATTACATCTATTATCCACTATTGCAGAGAGGACCAGAATCCTAGATCCAAATGATCTGCAAACTATGCAGAGCCAGAGTGCCTTATGGCTGCATTACGCATGCATTTAGGGCTAGAAACGTGGTATTCATACACAATATTGTGTCAGAACAATAATTCGATGCCAAAGATTACCGACCTTTCTGATCATGCTTGTTTTCCCTGATAACTGTAACTGAGGGAACTATTTATAAGAAAATACTCTCCGGGGTCCTCCTTCGCCGAATTCAACATGCCTACCAACCAGAAAACCCCTGCTTGACTGCTCTACTTTAATTTGTGCGCAGAATCGAGGCTGTACCGAGGAAATTGCCTTGAACATAGAATTTGTTATGTATTTCTTAACTACGTAATCGCAATGTGGACCCAATTGTATCAAGTGTACTATCCGTATTCTCAGATTTCATACTTCAAAGCAACCGCATACCGTTCTTCCTATTTGGTGTGTAGTTGAAGGTCATGTGGCCACAAGAGGATGTCTGCAGGGAGGATTATCCTTACCAGTTGTGGAGTTTGATAGTCGGAGGTCTTTCGACCTTGTCAACCAAATGACTACATAGTGATCTTGGTTACTGTAAAATGTGATGACATCGTTTCGGATATCATTAACGTGTTGTAGACTTAAAAGTCAATAATAGCAAATCACCATAGATACCTTTACTAAGAAAAGGAAGATAATTACCTTAGGTAAAATATCCTTAAATAAACTTGGGTAAGCACTTCCTTATCGGTTATCAGTCAAGTATCTTGGAGTAATCCTGGACTAAAAGCTTTCTTCAACACTTGTACACATATACTTCACCCATAAAGCGAACTGAGGACACGAAAATTGATCAGTACCCCCTGGGGACTAAAACTTCAGCCCTTTGATTATATGAAATGGTAATCAGGCCTCAAATCACATATTAAGGTATTTTATAAAAATTCTGCCAAACTTATGTACACAAAAATTTGGCCGGTCTGCAAAGACTCGCACGATTTTTTATAACCGAAGCATTCAGAAGCTCTGGTTGTTCTTCTTGGTCATCTGCATCTGGAAAAAATAGACTGTAACAAGCTGTCATAAAAACGAGTGATTCTATAAGATTTCCATTTTGTTTTTAAAGTTCTGAACCCTAAAAAGAGCAAAACAAAAACACGTGCTCAATTCTTCAGTCGCAGTTTAAACAATCCCTAACTATATAAAGTCACACTATTTTACCTGAATTGAACAAGCCCATTGATAGAAATCAATCGTTAAAAATAATTTGCTGCTAATATAATTGGGAAAAACGTACTTTTTGTAGTGTATTTAAACTAGACATAAAATGTATTATACGAATTTGAAATGTGTTAGAGAGAGATGGAGAATTAGCTTCAATGTCTGTTAACTCAAATAAGAATTGAAGTCAGTAAAGTTACAAAAACACGTGACAGTACTTTGGCATAGACATAACTAATATACAGTTTCACTTTACGTGATATTGAATGTAATTTCAGTAAAAATAAAAGCATTACATTACATCATAAGTTTGTATATCATAAAAAGGAAGAAAGTATTCTAATAGTTATTTTTAATTATTTAGTTTAGTTAAAATGTATTGAAAACATGTAGCACTCAAAACGGAAGTTTCTTCTCAGGTATTTCTTATTTAAACGTTGTTAGTTGTAACTTTCTTGTAAATACATATTTATTTATGTAATACCTACCATTACATAACATAGGATACAATATTGAATTCCAAAAATATTCAGTTATATTTCAAAGTACCATCAATTCTTTGTATAAGTTAGTTTGTTATATTATCCGGTAAAATAGGCAAATATCGTTACTAATAACTTATATCCAATGTATACATATTTCACCACAGTAAATGCAGTTTGTTTTTTAATGTAAACATAACATTTTGCAATAGTTCGTGTAATCCACAATTTTATTTTTAACAATGTTGTTATTTTAGCCTATTTCTTGTAAGAAATGAGCTAATATCTTAAATATAAATGAGGGTGATAACTTGGAGCACTGTTTTATTGCTCGTAACAATTTATTAATGACCAAGGTAATAAACAATATTCTCAAATTAATTTCAACCGATAATTATAAAACTGATTATAGGATTATATACGTTGTACCATTAACCATGGAAATCATAATAATTATTAAAGTTCTAAATTTACAATACGAGTTAAACACCCAATCATGCACCCCCATAATGTTACATCATGATATTAACGTGTAATGTTTTATTGTGAATCAGTGTATAACTGATTGTTTATATATGTACATGTGTTAAGTAGTTAGTTTTAAATTTACTAACAAAATTCTCATTGAGTAAACTGAAAAAAGTAAATAAACCAACATAACGGGAAAATTACTGAATAATAAAAGTTGAGTCGTTTATTAAATAAAGTAACAAACCAAAATTGTTCGACAAAGGAAAAGATGAGGTAATTTCTATCTAAGAAAATCCAGTAAGGCTAGAACAAATATTTGTACCAAATTTAGTTTTTTTATGTATTACAAGATTTTGAAGGGAAAACAGGAGTTCAGAAAACAAGAATATTTAAATCTTCTGGTTTTCATCATATACTCGCTTAGAATGCAGTCAACAAGAAATACTAATGACAAAATTATATTAGTATTGTTTTCCGTGTTTAGTCATGTAAACAATGAATTCACCCGATTAAATCAATAAAATACATTGTATTTTTTTAAACTTTCTAATAATTTATACCTATTTCAAAATAAGTAAGTTTCGTATTTATTTAATTAATGTGTAAATTAATTGTAACATAATTACACAACTAATTGCTAACGTAACTATTTAAGAGCAAAATAAAGAAACCATCCAATGATGTAAATAGGGCAAATATGTTTACATTTGTTTGTTTACATCTTTTTTAATGATTATTGTAACTCGAGCGAAATATTATTTCCCATTTACCGGTTTCAAGAACAATGCTGCGAGCTGTGGACATGTATCGTTTTTAATCTATTGCTGTCGTCGGCAGATTTCGAACTCCGTTTAAAAATTCCAATTAGTCGGGGATGTTTTTTCAAAGCTAATAAGGGTTTCCTAATTAATTGCTTCGGCCTAGGCGCACCGACGCCAACTGTGCTAGGCTGCTGGGGTGAAGCCTTTAGGCGAAAATATCCCCCTTCAGAAACAAATTAAATGTACCGTATAGAAAACTCACAATAAAGAACGGACGGACGACCCCCCAATGGGGAGAACTTTATGCTTTGTAGCTTTAATAAAATCTGATTGGATGAAATATGATATTGTAAAATAGTAGGATGAAAGTTGTAAAGTATAAGTTTGTCTTGATCTATTGGTCAGCTGGAATAAGAACGGAACTCTTGCAAAGTAGTGTATGGTAAAATCTTGTATTGTTAAAATTTTAAAAACATATAAATGTAGCAAAAATAGGTGTGACATAACATTTCATTAAAACCCTTTTAATCTGCCGATAAATTACATTATTTGCCCAGAATGTTAAAAGCAAAGTTGTGGATGGTTTACCTTTGTTGTGCAAAAATAACCTTTGCAAAATCTTAATTTTATAACACTATTTAAATTTATTATTAAAGAACAGACCAGTGAAAATTATAATTTCTTAGATGTCCGCTATTGTTTGACTCACTTAATGAAAAGTCAAATAAATAAGCTACCGTCATTGATTGTAACAATATTACCTAAATATTTGTTTTTTATTTTCAAATTGTCTCTCAATTTAAAAAAAGTCAATCACAGTTGATTTTCCCAGAAATGATAAACACAGTTGTTAAGCATATTAACCCACCTATCTTTCAATATCAGACCTAATATGAATTTTGGGGTTTATGTATTTTATTTTAATATTCAGGACGTTTTTCTAAAAACTTTCAATCTCTCTTCTGTTTCCGAATGTACTGCAGCGAAAATGTTAAAAATCATTAAGATTAGGTCCACACACTTATACACTTTACAGAAAAAATATAGCAAACATGAACTTTTGTAAAAAGAATAAAAATATTTTTTACTTTCAGGCTGTGTACTGCAATACTGTGCTTGGGAACCGTCACCTACTTTCACTGGCACCATCTCCAAAGAATAACGTATTCAATCCATGGTTTAACTAAGTATGTGACCTGTTCATGCATTGTAATACAATTTTGGCGCTGCACAACCTCTAAACTCGAACTTCTCGAACTAATTTAAAGTCGATTATTGCTAGTTCAGCTTAATTTATTATACCACAAAACTGTGCTTCACTAAAGAATATTGTCAAACCTAACTAATTGCTCTTATTAGTGTTAGTTTAGTTTTATCAATAGTTCTTGTCAATTAAAAGAATTATTTTCAACATAACTGGGTGTATCCGTACAGACGCAATGCATTGTAAACAAACATAAACAAAACATTACCACAGAGTACACGCAGACACAGGATAACATGTTTACACTAAAATAAGACGGACTAAAATATAAATGATAGATTACAGAATGGAATAAACTTAAGTAATAAATTTCCAGGGGAAAAAAGGTCTGCTAAAAATACATACACCATAATTTACTTGAGTCAGACGTTGACTGATGGTGTATAATATTTATATATATCTATCCAATCAACAGTTCAGATTATAGGAAACTTTAAATTTTATTTATTCTTTGATTTTAGATAGTAAATTTTAGTCCCCTTTTAATAAATGGAAAAGTCGTGCTTGGAAAATGAAAGACAATTTTTATTTTAACTGAGATCAGTTTCCACGTTAATATGTTTTATTGTGTGTTTTGTATCTATACAGTAAGACCTTGATAATACGGAACTCTCGGGGATTTGTCAGTAACGAATTAAAAAATATACCGAGGATTATCGAGTTAGTTTTTAAACTTCTTTAAGCAGGAAAAATATATAAAAGTAATGTAGAGTATGTAAATGATTTCTGATGAGTGCCGGACTATCGGGTATGCCGGACTATGAGGTACCGGATTAACGAAGTCTTAATCCGTACTGTAACTACGTAAAATGTATTTTTTTTATCATGTATTTCCTTAAATAATACATGAATTACATATACATATTATACTAAAGAACAAAATATGCCCACATGTGCCTAAGCCTGTGAGTGGGCGCGAGTCGCTCGATATGCACAACGAGGATTAAATTAAACAATTAAAAGGATTTAATTTAACATTATCATGTCGAACTGAGTCAATCTAATAACAAAACTAAACTAGTAACTATTATTGGGGTTTCTAAAGAAGTTATCCCTGCCAAACTAACATAAAACAAGATGCTATAATTCATATATATACCTATACATTCATATTCTATATTCATAGAATATTATAATTCATATTATATGCTGTTATAATATTTATTCATTTCTATGGTAATTACAATTGAATTTGTACATAGCCTCATGTCATATATTTTCCTACTAAAATGTAAATTTTCTGAGGTTGGGTATTACGTAGAATTGTTTAAATTTCACCAGTAAACGTTTTTTCAAACAGTTCCAGCAATTTCTAATATTATTCCAAACATATACTCAAACCGGCACATTTTACCACTAGTACACGGATACGGCATGGATATCAAATACAGCTCTATATACTTTTGATGACATTACTTTTTGAAATAAGTTTTTCTGTTTTATTTGTTTACACCACGTATTTAAAAATATATTTAACTGTATTTATTAATGTCAACGTTAAATATGAATTGGTTATGAGTATATAAGTAAATTAATTAAAATGTAATCCTCTAAATTAAATTCTTTTACATAACAGCCTCGCTGCGACAGCTTAATTCACAGTTGACAACTTTCCGATGTTGAAATGTTGCACTGGGCAATAAAACGACGTAGAAGTCGAGTTGGCACGTTTCAGCAAAACGGTTGCGTTTCCGACGGGAACCTTAGCGCCAGCGTGCCTCAGGGATTGACACTGGGACCATTATTATTCAGCCAGCACCGAAATAAATTATCGATTGTCCTGCCTTATTACAAATTCTGTTGGTTGGTTTATGATCTTTAGATAAAAAAAGCTTTTACGTTTTGATAATACCCTCGTCGCTGTGTTGATAAATTACAAACGGGGATTTAATAATTGATTTTAGTCGCGTAGGCAGACGGAGAAATATAAATACAATGTACTCACGCCCTGTGGTGATAATTTACGTTTCGTAATTTTAAGTTTTACTAGGTTTATATACGTTTATTAAACATTGTTCTTAGTTAAAGTACTGTTGAAAAACACTAATATAACCGATGTTCGTGTGTTAGGTGTCCATATGTTGTAACCACAAAAGTTGCTATCTACATTATCACATATAGGAGTTAAGGACTTATATGTGTTGTGTTTTAAGATGAAAAAGAAAGACGGGCTTCTTTATCTGAACATAATTTTTCTTTATACCCATTTGAATTAGAGTAGCCCTACTTTAGCTTTCCAAATGTTGATCAATATCACAGTTAAGTAATAATATAGAGACGATCAACTGGATTAGGAAACTTGTGTTCATATTTTAGTTTACTCGACTGATTGTTAGACTTCAGCATTACGCTCAAATGTTAAATATTTTAAATCTGTGTTATCAAGCAGATCGCGTGTATAGGGAGATGCAACTATTGATTTGGCAATGTATGCCTACTTTCTTATTAGTTAAATCTTAAACTGATGCGTTTTGTTTGAGAAACGATCGATGCTAATACTTCCTTAACTTTCTTATTTCAAACTAAGGTTTTTATTGATGGAGATTGTTTTTACTTCATGGTAGTTTGTGTTTTCTAATCTAAAAGAAATAATAAAAAGTATGAAACTTATTTCTTTGCGTAATCGTCTATAAATACAAAATATAACTTTGACTTACGTATAGGCCTACAGAAGTGCTTCCATACATTCTATTAAAGTATATATTTATGTTTACAGATATTTCAGTAAATGAATTAAATAAAAATATGTTGACGAGAATGCAGACTTTCAGACAAGGGATGTTTAAAAATTATATCTTCTAATTCAGAGCAATAGTTTATGGCTCATTTTACACTACACTATAGTAATATTTGTATTTTATTTATCTATTTCTAATGATTTTATAACTTAATATCTCGTAAAAATTCTAAATACGTGTTTTTTTGATGTATGGAATAATATTGTTACAGATAGCTGCAAATTAAATTATTTTATTTTATTGAATTTTTTGGTAAAGTGAAATCAAAATTAAATAGTGTCTTATCAAATAAAAATTAACTTTTAACAAATAATTACTTCCATAACTATTTCAACTAATACATTTACTTACAATAATCAACGTTTCCAGACAATTTTACAGAAATCAGACAGATTTTACTAATACATAATTTTAAAAACAAATCAAAACTCACATAAACCCTCTAAAGGTTATGCCTATGTTGAGGTTATAAATATTCTAATAAATAAATGTCGTGGACAAATTGGGTTGCATCGTTTTTAAAACGTAAAAATGTTCTCAATAAAAGTATATTATGTATTTAAATAATGTTTAGCTGATTTGAATATTTACATTCACAAAACCTCAATTACCACATTCTCGCATATATAATATTGTTACAGATAGCTGCAAATTAAATTATTTTATTTTATTGAATTTTTTGGTAAAGTGAAATCAAAATTAAATAGTGTCTTATCAAATAAAAATTAACTTTTAACAAATAATTACTTCCATAACTATTTCAACTAATACATTTATTTACAATAATCAACGTTATTGATTTAAGTAAATACGTTAAGATTTAACTGGGTTTTCGTATTTAAGTAAAACTGCATTTAGCACTACGTTGAAGAAACTTGACGTATATATATAATCAACTTTAATAACTTATTAATTAGCACTTCAAAAAATCTCCTTTATTTCAAATAAATTGTCAAGAAACAAGAAAATTAATAATAGGCCTACGTTATTTTATAATACCTATTAAAAATTCCTCATCTTTCAAACTTAATAAAAACTGTTTCATTATATTAAACAAATATTTAATGTTTAGTCAAGCATTGAGTCAATTTGTTGTTTTAATACTCAAAACTGTACTCTAAAACGAGGCTTTTTAATTGAGGGATTAGTAAATCTGATTCAGAATCTCAAGGTTCAAGGTTCGAATGGAGTGTAGACTACAGATATTTGTCTAGGAAAACATTATTTCGTATCGTTACTTTCCGCCGACCAAACATCAACACCAATATCAGCACAATATTCTGTTTTAAGTACATACTATTGGTTCATATTTTAAAATATTTGTAGAAATTAGGTACAAATTCAATTAAAATGTACCGTTAGACAAGACTACTTTAAAACCACAAAACGTTCATTTAAACCCTTCCACTTAAGGGTCGGCTCTAGTAAAACAGAAAGCAACCTGCGACTCCCTATAGCGGCGGTAGGTTATGCGGACATTGCTCATCCTAAATCTATTTAAAACCCGCAATTGTTCAAATAGCGTTTTTTTTAAAACACCAAACTCTTGGGGACAAAATTCTTCATCCGAATTTCTTGGTAATTTTTCGCTATAATTAATAGTTACAACGTAAAAAATATTTAAAATCACCCTCGGCGGTAGGTTACACGGACATTGCTCAGCCTAAATCCATTTAAAATCCGCAATTGTTCAAATAGCTTTTTAAAAAAATACCAAACTCTTGGGGATGAAATTCTTCATGCGAATGGCTTGGTAGTTTTTCGATATAATTAATAGTGACAACATAAAAAAATATTAAAAATCAATGTTTTAAATTGTTAATAAATATTAAACAAAAGGTTTTTCTTAGTTTTGAAAAAGCCATTTGCATGCATATTGGCCATAGCTTTAAAATGGCATCGTTCATAATTATCCGATAAAAAATAAAGGAAAAATTTGGATTTTAATTTACCATTGGTGTTATGGAGTGTCAGCCAACATGGCCGACAGCTAGAGCCGACCCTTAAATAGTACTTAGATAATAGACTATTAACGCTTTTTAAATCATTTTTAGGATTGATTAGAATTATGAAAAAAATAAATTACGTCTACACCATCGATTTGATCCAGCATTAGATTTGAACACTCTGTTTATGAGCTACAATTCCAAAGTTATACACACCTTTTCAAAACTTTAATGGTTCACTATATTAATTTTTGTGGTTCAGCACATT